>VYZT01057654.1:0-21150 GCA_013400735.1 Pomatostomus ruficeps | reverse complement strand
GTGCCCTGCTGCCATCATCACCCATGCCCGGCTGCCATCTTCACCTGCGCCCCGCTGCCATCATCACCTGTGCCCCACTGCCATCGTCACCCGCACCCCTCTGCCATCGTCATCCGCACCCTGCTGCCATTGTCACCTCACCTGTGTCCTGCTGCCATCCTCACATGTGGCCTGCTGCCATTGTCACACACACCCCACTGCCATCGCCACCTGCACCCCTCTGCCATTGTCGCCCATGCCCCGCTGCCATCATCACCCGTGCCCTGCTGCCAGCGTTACTTGTGCCCCGCTGCCATCATCACCCACATCCTGCTGCCATCGTCACCTGCACCCCACTGCCATCCTCACCAGCGCCTGCTGCGGCCGTGCCCCTCCTGTGCCCCCTCACCTGCAGTGTCCGCTGCTCCACCAAGTCCCCTGGTTGTCCCAGCGCTCCCCTTCCTCCAGCAGTGCTCAGGGGCTGCTGTTCCTCGGCTGCCATTCCTGCCCTCCATCAAATCCATCAAATCCCAGCACTGCAGGGCAGCTGGGGCTCCCCCTGGTCGTGATTTTTGTAATTTTCCCTCCTCTGTCACCCCAGGGCTGCTCCACCCTGAGTGGGGTCCGGAGAGCTCCTCCAGCCCCACGCCAGCCCCGTTTCCCAGCTGGGTGTTCCGCCTCTGCCCAGCAGGAACTGTCCCAGCTCTGCTCCCTGGCAGGAGGTCTCCATGGGAACCTGGCTGGGTTCAGAGAGCAGAGCTGGAGCTGCCCCGCACACGGGGAGGCTTCTGCTGCAGCAAAACTGAGTGGCCGGGACTCCCCCTGATCTTCATTTTCGTGATTTTCCCTCCTCTGTCACCCCAGCTCTGCTCCACCCTGAGCAGGGTCTGGAGAGCCCTCCAGCCCCACACCAGCCCTGTTTCCCAGCCGAGTGTTCCCCTGGTGCCCCAGCAGGGACTGTCCCAGCTCAGCTCCACCCTGAGTTGGATCTGGAGAGCCCCTCCAGCCCCACACCAGCCCTGTTTCCCAGCCGAGTGTTCCCCTGGTGCCCCAGCAGGGACTGTCCCAGCTCAGCTCCACCCTGAGTTGGATCTGGAGAGCCCCTCCAGCCCCACACCAGCCCTGTTTCCCAGCCGAGTGTTCCCCTGGTGCCCCAGCAGGGACTGTCCCAGCTCAGCTCCACCCTGAGTTGGATCTGGAGAGCCCCTCCAGCCCCACATCACCCCCGTTTTTCAGCTGAGTATTCCCCCTCTGCCCAGCAGTAACTGTCCCAGCTCTGTTCCACCCTGAGGGGGTCTGGAGAGCCCCTCAAACCCCACATCACCCCGTTTCTCAGCCAGGTGTTCCTCTGGGCCCCAGCAGGAACTGTCCCAGCTCTGCTCTCCGCAGGAGCCTGGCTGGATTTAGGGAGTGGAGCTGGAGCTGCCCCGCGCACGGGGAGGTTTCTGCTGCAGTGAACCCGAGCGTGGAGCCAAAACTGCACCGAGATGGAGACATCAAACATCTCCAAGAGCGGGGTGAGACCTCGGAGTGCCGGAATTTGCCTCTGGAGGGCTGGAAATTCCGTGTCGGTGTTGGAAGGTTCTGCTGTGGTCACACCATCCCAGGTGTGCTTCACCTGCACAGATTAACCTGTGAACGGGAAAATCCCCTCCTGAGCAAACCCTGCTCCTGAACTTTCAACTTCTGTGGAGTCTGGGGAAACATCAATTCTTCTCCAGGAGCTTTTCCTGGCCCTGGAACGAGGAGTTATTTCTGTACCTGTGTCAGGGAGGGACCTGAGGGGAATTTTAAAGGCAGCCTGAACTCCCGTGCTGTGCCTGCACTGCTTTTGCTGTCAAAAAGGAGCTTTGGAGGAGCAGCCTCAGTGCTGAGCAACTCCCGGGATTAAATTACTCCACAGAAAAGGCTGCCCAGGCTGCAGATGCCTGGAAAAGGTTCCTGTTTCTGTTACACACGGAGATGTGAGTGCTCCGTGCGGGGTTGGTAATGCTGCCTCCTCTCCAGGCTCTGCTGGACTCGCTGTGTTAATCCCGGGGATGGAAATGAGGGGAAGGGCTGAGATAAATCAAGATACCAGAAGTGTAAGCGCATCGCTAACGAGCTCACGTAGTGTGGAATAATGGCAGCATCCAGAGAGCGGGAGATAATTTAATTAAAAAGACAAAAGAGGAAGGGAAAAGGGAGTAGGCTCTCATTTCTCCCTGGTTAATTATTTCCAGTGGCACAGGAAGGGGCACAGCTTCACTCCGAGTGAAGCCAGATTTGGGGAGGACACTTCCCTTCGGGTTGTTCCCATGGATCAGGCAGGCGAGGCTCTGCCTTTTTGGGTTTTTTTGGGTCAGAGCACATATCTGAGGGGTTTTAGAGGGCCTCATTCACATTTTAACCAGCTGGAAGTTTGTTTTAGCCAAGCACAGCGAGCTCCACGGGCTCTGTGTGAGGAGGACACGGCTGAGTGGCGGCTGCAGGGTGAGGAGAGCTCGTTCCAAGATGTCCCATTTAGCTGCTATTCCAGTCTTTAAACACCTCTCAGGGTGGAAATGGAGTCTGACAACAACAGCAGCAAAACTGAGATTTTTAATCTGTTTTCCCGGGCTTTGATAATTACTGTGGGATTCTGTGGCTGCTGACGGACAGAACAGGTCAAATCCACCCCTGTGCTGAGCACCAGCAGCTCCGCTGGAGGCAATAACTCAGTTTTCACTCAACCATCCCTGGATTCGGCCTGGAATCTGCAAGGGGACACAGGCAGGGTGGATTTGGGGATGGCAGCAGGTGACAGGGCAGAGCTGGCAGGGTGGATTTGAGGACAGCCAGAGGTGCCAGGGTGGATTTGGGGATGGCAGCAGGTCACAGACAGAGCTGGCAGGATGGATTTGGTGATGGGCAGAGCTGGCAGGGTGGATTTGGGGATGGCAGCAGGTCACAGGCAGAGGTGCCAGGGTGGATTTGGGGACAGCAGCAGCTCACGGGACAGGGTTGGCAGGGTGGATTTGGGGATGGCAGATGATGGGCAGAGCTGGCAGGGAGGATTTGGGGACAGGCAGAGCTGGCAGGGCGGATTTGGGGACAGGCAGAGCTGGCAGGGAGGATTTGGGGACAGGCAGAGCTGGCAGGGTGGATTTGGGGACAGGCAGAGCTGGCAGGGAGGATTTGGGGACAGGCAGAGCTGGCAGGGCAGAGCTGGCAGGGTGGATTTGGTGTCAGCAGGAGCTCACGGGGCAGAGCTGTGAGGATGGATTTGGTGACAGGCAGAGCTGGCAGGGTGGATTTGGGGATTCCAGGGTAGATTTGGGGATGGCAGCAGGTGACAGGGCAGAGCTGGCAGGGTGCATTTGGCGACGGGCAGAGCTGGCAGGGTGGATTTGGGGATGGCAGCAGCTCACGGGCAGAGCTGGCATGCTGGGAGGCTGGAACGGGCTCGGCTGCCAGGCCCTCGCTCACGGGCAGTTGGAGTCAATAAAACGGGACCAGCCTGGTTGGGTTTGGGTTCATGCCCGGTCCTGCTCCCAAGTTTTGCTGTGATGTCGGATTTAAGGACCTCGCAGATGCTGTGAGTGCAGAGCTCAGGATTTCGGGCAGTAATGAGATTTTCAGCCCAACCATCCCTCAGACACCATCCCCGAGCTGCTCTGGCCCCACCGCGGAGCTCCCCATGCACAGTCCGGTGTTTTCCCACCTGGACTCAGACAAACATGGGGCTCCTGGAAGGGGAATTGTCAATCTGTTTGTGGGAGTATTTTGCCCTCTCAGCTCTGAAAGAAATTCTCTCACAATGAGATTTTCTTCAGTCCTGGGGGCTTCTCAGGGAGGAGAATCCATGGGATCATTTCCTAAATCCTCTCAGCAGCTCAGGGCCTCCCAGCAGCTGTGGCTGCCTCAGCCTGTGGGTTCCTCCCAGCAAAGTCCCATGCAGCTTCTCCCCCACCCTGAAATTTGAATTTTTTTGGGTTTGTCACAATTCTTAAATTCCCAGAGCTTGCCTCTGGTGCTCCACATTCCCTCACCGGGATTCCCTCAGCGTTCCCCATCCCCCTGCCTGGCCAGGGCTGCCTTCACTCCATCAGAGCTGAGCGGGGATGTGCAAAGCAGCTTTTTCCCCGCTGGCCCCACAGCGACGGCAAATCATTCACCCATTTATCTGTTGAGTCACAGACCTATTAAAAATGGGAGGGAGGTTCTGCAGCCTCTAAATCCTTTCGCAGCCCTTTGTGTTGCTGCTGTTCAGCTTTTCCTGCTCCGCTCGTGTCATCCGGGGTTGGGGATATTTACAGCACCTAAATCAATGCTGAGGACACGCGGAATATTGAGGGATCAACTCTGCTTATTTCAAATGCACTTTCATATTTTGACTGCCCGACCAGAGTTGGGGAAATCACCGTGCCGGAATGATAATGAGAAGTTTAACAGTTTTATGATGGTTGGAGAGAACTTTATGGAAGTTGATAAATCTCATCTTGTAGGTTTCAATTTCTCATTCCCCACAGAGAGATGGGCAGAATACATTGATACTGCATTTCAAATTGGCCAGATCAGGAGGAACAGCAGCTAAAATCCATTACAACCCAATTACATCCATCAGCCGAAGCTGTGTGCATTCACTCGTGAACATCAGCATTTAATCCATAAAGAGGAACTAATGAGAAATTTGAAAATGGAATCTGTGCATCAGTAGCTTTGGAGAGATTTTGCCGGGATTAATGAACTGCCAGAACATTGTCAACACGCGGCAAAGCCTTTCTCCCCACGTTTGTTTACTGACCAAAGAACGATTGCTGCTCTTTGTTCTCCCCATCCCTCAGCCCCGCTCTTGTCCTGCGGGGTGGTTCTCTCTCCCCGATGCTCTCGGAGCAGGAAGGGCCGTTTTATCCTCTTGAAGGATCAGACGCTCGCTCCTTTCTCATCCTTCTCCCGTGGACATCTGGCGGCTCAGCTGCCTCGGCAGCCGCAGCCTCTCGGAGCCTCTCTGCAGGAACCTCACACGCTGTGCCCTGGAAGCCGAGGCCACGTGGATAAAACCACGGTTTGGAGCAGGAAAGGGAAGTCAGGATGCCACAAATGCTTTTTTGTAATAAAACCACGTCTTGGAGCAGAGAAAGGAAGCCGGGATGCCACAAATGATTTTTTTTAAATAAAACCACATTTTGGAGCAGAGAAGGGATGCCACAAATGCTGTTTTTCATAGCTCAGCACTGCAGGGAGGTTGCAGGTGCTCCTGGAGAGCTCAGCCCTGCGCCCCCTCGGGAGGGCGGCTCCGGCTGATGGATTTGTGACTCTCCGGGGGTGTTTGTCTGCAGAGTGAGCTCAGGGAGAGCCCCGGGGAGGTGAAAACCCCGATGGGGCTGTGGGGAGTGGGAATTGCAGCGCCCTGGCCGTGTGTGACGGGGCAGGGAGGGTCAGGGCCGGGGTTTGTGTGGTCAGGAGCAGCAGGGGCAGCCCAGGGTTCCTGGGTGCCGGGACATCCAACTCCATCCTCTGATGCCCCAAAGCTCTGATTGTGTCTCCACATGAATTTCCACCTGCCTTTTACCTGGAAGCATCTCAAGAACCTTTTGATGCCTCAGCGCCAACCCCTGGGAAATTCCTCCGAGCTTTTTCCCCTTCTATCTGTTAAAAAATAATTCTCCTTTTTCATGCTGAGCTTTGTTCTCTCCCCCGCTGCCTGAGCGGTCTGGTAAGGTTTGATGGCTCAATATTTATTTCTGATTTATTTTGAGAGCTCTCTGTCATGTTTGGATAGAGTTGCTGTGCTCGGCAGCACCAGGGCAGCGTTTCCTCCCCGGGCTGGGCCTTCCCACGCGGAGCAGCCGGGCTGAGCTCCGGCAGATGAGTCTGACAGGCGGCCCCGCCGAGACCCCCCTGCAATCGCTCTCTGATGTGGAGCTGACAGCCCGGGAAGGACGGGAGGGAGCGCAGAACTCACAGAGAATCAGCGCTGAGAGACGGGGAGAGGCTGGGAAATGATGGAGAGGGGAGAGCTGGGGTCAGAACACCCGGGGGGAGCAGCAGGGGGGACCCTCGGCTGGGAACTGCGGGGATTCACTCAAACATGATGAGTTCTGGGTCTCAACAGCAGCAAAAATCCCCGTTCTTCAGGCTCTGATTTGAGCAAGCTGCTCCAGCCCAGGCACGATCATTTCCCACCCCTTGGCCTGCAGAGACTCTTTTTTTAGCGAGTGTAGCCGACCTCTGGTTCAGAATGAACAGACGCTTAAATTGTCTGGAAACCTCCTCGAAGGCTGCATTAAAGAGCGATTTAAAAGCAGTAAATTGGCCCCACTTGGTGGAACACAAATAAACCCCAGGCCCTGCCTGGGATGGGACAAAAGCTGGAGGAGCAGGGATGGGAAGGGGGGACGTGTCCATAGCTGCCTGTGACAATCGCAGCAGATCATTCCCCTCAACCCCTGGGGTTTAAACACAAAGGTTCCTCCTCTCCTTTGTCCTCTTTCAACAGAATTCAAACCAGGGAATCTCCCGAGCTGCTGAGCCTGGAGGCAGCGCTGGGCTCCTCACGGCTGCTCCCTGCTCTGCACCTCCCATGGGGGAAATGTCACCCCAGGGACCCCAGGGACAGCCAGGGTGCGCATAAAGCAGAAACTGTTAAAATTAAAGCTCCCCACAGGAACACCTGGGTGGTTATGGAAGTTGCACCCCGGCCAGACCCAGGCAGCTCTGGGGCCGGCGCTGCTGGAGGCTCAGAAAAGAACTTTATGAAGGGAGCAAAACCCCTGTGAATCAACCCCTGGGCAGTGACATTCTTGGGGGGTTCATCAAACCCCCCCTCCTGCCAGATCATCCCTCAGTGCTGTAAATCATTCCCGGGGCAGTGACGTTCTTGGGGGTTCATCAAACCCCCCTCCTGCCAGATCATCCCCCAGTGCTGTAAATCCTTCCCTGTGCATCACCAGCAACAGCCGGGGCTGGGGTCTCCCGTGGTGACCCTTTTCTTTGAGAAATCCGATATTCTCCATCATTTCTGACTGACTTGAAACAACTTCACAAAACAAAAGCACAGAATCTCAAAGCAAAAATCGACCTGCTCGGCCGTTGTTTCAGATTTCTGAATGCACGCTGGGGCTGCCTCAAACCCGTGGTTCTGTCATAAAACACCTCCATAAATCATATTCCGAGAGCAGCTCTTAACTACCTCCTGTTTTCCTTTCAAATTCCTCCTGTTCATCATCCTGACAGCCCTGACGCTCGGGATATTGCCGGGGCTTTGAGCGCCACGTGCCGAGAGCTCCGTGTGGAAGGGAAATGTGGCGCGGGAACACCACCCAATAAATAAATGTTATTAAAGGTAAATTCCTGCTGGATTGGGGGTGAGCACCCTTTACTCGCAGACTGCTCCAGAGGGAGGCTGTGAGTGACGTGGAGATGAGGAGTGATGGTGCTTTCATTAACGCCCACACTGAGCAATTTTAAAGTTTGAAAAACATGAAGTTTGACTTCTCAAGTCTCACCACCTCAGCGCGTTCTTCTTCTCTCAGTAAACGCAGAATGTTTTCTGTGCAGGTGGTGTGACGTCCAGGGCCGAGCTCAAACCACTCCAGGGAGATTTCCCTGCGGAATCTGAGCTGTCCTGGGCTGAGCACAGCAGAGTCCAGCTGGGCCTGGCTCCCTGCGGAGTGCAGCAGCAGTCTGGGTGTTTCTGGGGTGTTTAAAACGCTGCTGCCTCCCCAGGCATTACCCCTTCCGAGGCACTGCCAGGCACAGTGCAGCTGCAATCACCCACACACAGTTTTGCCGGAGAGCTTTGGCACAGAAGCTGCAGCAGAGGAAGAAGTAAATCCAGGAAGGCGCTCGGTATGGGAGATTCCACAGCATTTATTCCAACCACGTGCGCAGATGGCAGAACAAACACGAGGCCTCTCGCTCACAAAGGGGTCCCAGGGACAGAGAGAGCGAGCTGCCCTCTGGCACGGGGTTATAAAGGTCACCAGAGCAATGGGGAGAGGGCAGCGGGGCGGAGAGGGGATGCCAGAACCAGTGGGGGGACTCCAGGGGTGTGGTTGAGGACAGCAGTGTCAGGTAGCAGGGCTAAGGTATCTCAGAGAGCAAATGGGGCGGGGAGACCAACCCGGACAGGGGAACCCAGGTAAACCTGGAATGGCTGAAGCCGGGAGTGCAGGGGGAAGGGCTTTGCAATCAATCTGTTTGAGGGGATGCTGGTGGCATAAGCCCACCGACCTCCACAGCAGAGGGCACGACCCTGCCCAGCTGTCCCAGGGTGATTTTCTGCTCTGGATTTCCCCATCGGCTGCTGATGCCCACAAATGGCTCCTGGGACCTTGAACTGGCACGGAGAAGTAGCCAGAGAAAGTCTGGCACGGTTTGGTTTTAGCTCTTTGAGATAAAGCACAAGGGGGTTTTTGTTTTTTTTTTTTTTTTCCTTTTTTTTTCTTTCCCCACTAGTCTGTCAGGCTGAGTTAGGACAGAGGGGGTTTTTTCCTTCTCGCTGGGATTGCAGTTATTTTTTGGGGTTTTTTCCCTCTTTTTGGACTGTCCAGCTTGGTTTTTTTCCCATCTGGACCATCAGCCCATCCCTGGGGCAGACAGTGACGGGACCCTCGCCAGGAGCTGCCGGACCCCCGGCCCAGCCGGGCCAAACCCTCGGGAGGAGCTGAGCCAGAGAAAGGAGAGACTCTAAAATCCCCCATCTTTCCCCACAGCACAGGAGGTTCATCATCCAACATTATTCATTTCCTTTCTTTGTGCCTGCCTGCACCTTGCTTGTTAATAAACAGGTTTTTTTCACTTTCCTCCAAGAAGATTTTCTTTTTGAACCTTCGCTGGGGAGAGGGGTTGAAATTCTGCCTTTTAGAGGAGACACCTTTGGGAACCTCCTCCCAAATTTGTCTCAAACCGGGACACCGGCTCGGCTGCGGCAGAAGGCACAGATGGCTCCAGCTGCCCCAGGGGCTCTGCTCGCCCTCCCCAAGGTCAGCAGGAAGAAGTTTCTCCAGCCTGGCAGCTGAGGGATTTGTGCTCCCACTGCCCAGAGCTGAAGGAGGAGCCAGGAGCTGCAGTTTGTTCTTTTAGGTGCTGGTGTGAAAGTTCTGCTCCCCAGTGAGCTCTGCCATGTTCAGATTTCCCATCAAGTCTCGTTGACTTTTCTGGCATTATTAGTTGATCTGTTTCTAATTGTCCCCAATCATTTTCTGAATGTTTTCCTTGATTTTCGTTCATCCATTTCTGCTCAGAAGGCTGGTGTTTCACAGGCTGCTCAGCTCACACTGCAGCGGGAATTGAAGCTGCCATGAGGAGCCAATGAGAGGCGAACCTGACCCTGGCTGGATCCGGGGCCCATTCACATCCTGCCCTTCCACGGAAATATTTATTTCTCCCCGTGCCCTCCTTCGGGAATTCAGCAAGGAAAAAGGAGAGAATCTGAGGGAGAAATGAACATTTCCTGTCCCTCCTGCAGCCCATCACCTCCAGGCAACATTTGCATTCCAAGCCCCGCGAGGAGCGACCCTGGCAGGAGGTTTTATGATAAATTCTCATCCCAGCTCTGCAAACATCGGGGGTTTCTTTGCGCCCCTGCAAAGAAATTCCTAAAACTAAAAATAAATGAGTTATGGAGTGGCTGGGGGCCTGGGAGACAGAGGAGCGTTTGCTTGGATTGATTTGATGACACAGCTCTGGCCGGGGCTCTCCTGGCAGCACGCTCGGGTTGCTCTGAGGTCTCTCACCCCTCCTAAAGCACAAGTCGCAGACAATCCTCGTTCTCCTGGGGTTTTGCAGTATTTTTTTCTTGTTTTTTTATTGCAGAAGCCCCGTTTAAACAACCACCAGCACCACCAACCCAACCATATTTTCATTTCCCTCTCTTGCCTGAGTGTCTCTCGAATTCTATGGCCTGAGAAAAATGGACTCTGCAGCCTCGGCCGCGGTGCAGGGGGTGTTACAACCTCTGCTTCCCTCAGTATCACTTTGTTTTTATTTAATTTATTTAATTTATTTAATGCTCTCACAGATTCCCCATAGCCCGGGACGCAGTGAGGGCCTCGCAGGGCACTAAAAACATCAAGAGATGGAAAATTCTCCGGTGGCTTCAGGGGTTTATTTCAATTTTTAGCAGCACCTGGCATGGGAAAAGGCTGATTTATTTCTGCTGCTATGTGTACAAATCAAGATTTAATTTTACAGAGAAATTGAGACTTGCGAGTAAATATTTCCACTTCCCTCAGTGATGTTTTACACTGCTGGGAGCTGTGTGTGGAAAGGAGCTTTTCTTCCCCCAGATTTCCTCTCCTTTCCGAGGTCAGCGGCTGGAATTTTACACCTCCAGCGGCTGAGCAGCAGAAACGCTGTGGAAGGGCTGGAAAAGCTGGGCTCAAGGCTGAGGAAATAGGCCAGAATTTTAAAAAAACTGGATTTAATTCATCCAACTTCCCCACGGGGCTGCAATCGTGGCTGGGAAATCCAGAGTTTAGACGTCCTGTTAACACCTCTAAAGGGATTTATAAACCTCCCCTGCAAGGGACAGGAGCTTTAGATCCTGCAGTTTGGAAAAGTTCCATGTGGGAGCGAGGAATGCGATGGAAACGAGCAGCTGGAGGGGCTGGAGAGGGGATTTTGCACTCTGGGAACGGGAATTTCAAGAGGTGGAAACTTCTGAATTTTCAGGAGAGGGTAATGAACGCAGCGGAGCGGAACAGCAGCACCGCGCCACCGGGGCGTCCTGCAAATTGATCTGAAAAATACTGCTGCTGCAATTATTTTATAATTGAAATTATTTTATGTAATTTAAATGCTGAAAATTTCCGTGCTCTGGCAGAATGAGTCCTGCTAATTCCAGGAAGAAAACCCAGCCTTTCCCCGGGAACGGGCTGAGAGCAGAGGGGAAGGGGAGATGCCCACTGGGAGAAGGCAGAAGAGCCCTGGAAATGCAGATTTTTGGGGCTTTGTGCTGTGAAATGGTGGCCGTGAGGCTGGGCAGGCACACAGGGAGGAGGAAATTCCCTTTCCTGCCTGGTCTGGAGCAGAATTTTGTTCTAAATGAGCTTTTAGCTCGTTGCTGTACCCCGCAATTAGCGGCGCTTTCTGAAGGAGAAGCAGGAATTGTGTGATCAGCCCGAGAGGAGCAGTCAGGGTTAAGTAGAAATCTTTGAGGGGGAAAAAACCTCTCAAATGGTGGAAACTTTGCTACTTATCTCAGTGAAAGAGAAGGGAAAATTGCTTTGAAAAGCGGTGAGTGACGGTGTTGTTATTGTGGCGAGGGAAAAATCGGCCGTAATTTCACCATGAAGCAAAATTTTACCCCGTGAGTTTTCAATTTGCCTTCACAGAAGGCTGAGGAGAAATGAATGCGTTCCAGAGATAAGGTTTTCTTCGAAAAAAAATCACTTTAATTGGAACGCAGTGGATGAAAACAGGTCGTGATCACCGCATTCTTGTCTGTTTTTTTTTTTTTTCCTTTTTTCCCTCCCTCCCGGACTCCTTTGGGTTCCCAGCTCCGCTTCCTTTTGTTGCCACTTGAATTTCTCACTGCTCAGATTTCCCTTCGCCCTGGTACCAGCGGTGAAAGGAACATTTTTGTCTGGCAGGGCTGGCTGGGGTAAGGAACGAGGCAGATGTGGGAGTGATGAAGGCTCTGATGACACCCCCTGTGCTAAAAATTCCCCTGCCCCGGTTTGAGACAAATCTGGGAGGAGGCTCCCAAAGGTGTCTCCTCTAAAAGGCAGAATTTCAGCCTCTCCCCCCAAGCCAAAAATCGAAAGGAATCTTCTTGGAGGAAAGTGAAAAAACCTGTTTATTGAACAAGCAAGGTGCACGCAGGCACAAAGAAAGGAAATGAATAATGTTGGATAATGAACCTTCTGTGCTGTGGGGAAAGATGGGGGATTTTAGAGTCTCTCCTTTCCCTGGTTCAGCTCCTCCCGAGGGTTCGGCCCGGCTGGTCCGGGGGTCCGGCAGCTCCTGGCGAGGGTCCCGTCACTGTCTGCCCCGGAGATGGGCGGATGGTCCGGATGGGAAAAAACCAAACTGAACAGTCCAAAAAGAGGGAAAAAAACTCAAAAAACCTGGAATCCCAGCGAGAAGGATAAAAACCTCTGTCCTAACTCACAGCCGGACAGACTAGTGGTGAAAGAAAACAAAAAGAAAAAAAACCCACAAAACCCCTTGTGCTTTATCTCAAAGAGATAAAAACAAACCGTGCCAGACTTTCTCTGGCTACTTCTCTGTGCCAGCTCAAGGTTCCAGGAGCCATTGCTGGGCATCAGCAGCCGATGGGGAAATCCAGAGCAGAAAATCACCTCAGGACAGCCCCACAAACACCAACCCCAGCTGAACAAAACAGGGAAATGCACACTGCCAGCTTTTCCCAGAGTTTTGAGCAGATCAAATCCAAAGTTACCATTTAACCTTGGCATTTCTTCCGTTCTTGCCGCCTGCCCCAGCTCTGTTTGGAGAGATTTTTATGGTTTTTAAGGACATTGGGGGTAGGACAGAGCTCGAAGAAGGTGGGGGATGTCTGAGGGGAATCTTTGTGCTCCCGGTGGCCTTGGCTGCACTTCCAGCCCCAACACCGAGCGAGGAGGAGTCGACGGCAGCAGCTCCTCAGTGCCAGTTTGCGGCTGGGAGCTTGGGGTTGGGAGTTTGGGGTTGGGAGTTTGGGATTATGAATTTGGGGTTGAGAATTTGGGGTTGGGAATTTGGGGTTGTGGATTTGGGTTTGGAGTTTGGGGTTGGCAGTTTGGGGTTGGCACTTTGGGGTTGGCAGTTTGGGGTTGGCACTTTGGGGTTGGCAGGTTGGGGGTGGCAGTTTGGGGTTGGGAGTTTGGGATTATGAATTTGGGGTTGAGAATTTGGGGTTGGGAATTTGGGGTTGTGGATTTGGGTTTGGAGTTTGGTGTTGGCAGTTTGGGGTTGTGAATTTGGGATTGGCAGTTTGGGGTTGGGAGTTTGCGATTGGGAGTTAGGGGTTGGCAGTTTGGGGTTGGCAGTTTGGGGGTTGTGATTTTGGGGTTATGAATTTGGGGTTTGTCAGTTTGGGATCAGCAGTTTGGGGGTTGTGAATTTGGGGTTGTGAATTTGGGGTTTGTCAGTTTGGGATCAGCAGTTTGGGGTTGTGAGTTTGGGGTCAGCTGTTTAGGGTTGGCAGTTTGGGGTTGGCACTTTGGGGTTTGCTGGGACCTCCTCCATGTCCCTGATGAATTCCTGCTCCTGGCAGCGGCCAGCTGGACGAGTTAATAGGTGGGAAAAGTCCGTGGAATTCATCAAAGGTGCTAAAGACTGATTTCCTTCTGTTTAGCTAAAAAAAAGTGGCTTTTTGAACAGCAACCCACCAGGTGCAAATTACAACATCTGCTCTGTTCGCTGGGCAGGAGCCAGCGGGGATCAGACGAGAACTTCTGGTGGAAAAAGGAAATTTAAATCACGGGGCTGACCGTGCCCGAGGGGTGGATTCTACCAGGGAGAAAACCCCTGGAAAAGGCCGGATTTACCCGAGCCTGTGACCTTGTGCTGGGATAAAACGCGGCCATGAACTGACTCCAGAATCAGATTTGAGTTTATCTGGGGTAGGTGGGATCACTTCGGGCTTCGGCAGCTCCTGGCCAGGCTGGGGTTGGTTTAATCTTGTTCCCGAGAGTCCGGTCGGGAATGCCGCCGAGAACGGAGTCACGGCTGTGGGTAACAGCTGAGACCTCCCTGGGTGGGTTTTGGAATGGAATGGAATGAACTGGCGGGCTCAGCATTAAATTCTCCACACCGGAAACCTCGCTGGGTTTGGGATTTGGGAACAGGAGCAGATCCATGAAGTTGTAAATTCAGTCAAACTCTCCCTGTGTCACCGAAAACTGCGGGAAAAACAAAAACTCTCCAACAACATTTTTAGCGTTAGAGAATCAAGGCATTGCTTTATTCTGGCCAGGATGGGGCTCTGGCCAGGATGTGCCACAGAAATCATTTCATCCACACCCAGCCCGGGAGTGCAGAGAAAACCATTCCAGGACACAGGGATTTTACCCAATTATTCCCAAACTTTATACAGGAAAAACCCACAGAGATCCATTGGTTCTGTGTTCATTGGTTCCAAGTTACAGAGTTCTGAGGATTTGGTTTCCTGTTGGTTCCAGATCTGCTTTGCTTCTGAGGTTAATTAGGTGTTGATTGCTGGGTTCTCTGATCAGCCCTTTCTTGGAATAGGAGGCTCTCCCTGTGCCAGGGATATTTTTTGGAGCAGATGTTCGTTCCTGGCCCTTGCTGGTTGTTCTCTCTGTGCATCTCCTGGGCTGCTCCCAGCCTGGGGAGATGCTGAGCTCATCAGGCCTCCCCCAGTTCATTCTGGGATTGTGAACACCGACCAAAGTTAAAAAATTTTAAGCTTTTGCAACACCGACTTCCCAGCTCCACCGCCTCGAGCTCCGTGCGCTGAAATCCCACTCGGCCCCGTGCGTTTCCCGGGATAAGGACGGGAATGACGGCCCCAACCCTGTGCCCAGGTGCACGAACCCCACAGCTCTCCCTGACTGAGCTTTCTTGGCTTGGGAAAATCCCCACGGACGTCGCCTCACCTGAGGGAACTGCCTGATCCTTCTGTGGCAGAAACTCCTCGAGAAATCGTTGGTTCCATTAGACCAGTTTTATTGTAATCACTTTTCCTTTCCCTCAGAAAGGGGATCAGTTTTGACAGAACTTTTTCTCCCCCATAGATAAAATGTCCATGAACCTCTTGTTTTGGGATAATTATTGAAAATTCTCTGAGCTGCCCAGGCCCCGCATTTCCCCTCTGCAGCCCCTCAGGGTTTATTCGCTGGAACAAACAGGGCTGCATTTATTTCCCCGCTTCCTGTAGGGGTTTGGTTCGCACTGGAATTACGAAGCAGCAGAAAGGACAGATCCATGAGCAGCATGGCCAGAAAATGGGTGGAAATCACATTTCCCGCAGTTTTCCCTTATTGCTCCTCGTTGTTGTTTTCCATCTCTCGTTTTCATGTCACTCCCCATTTCCTGGCGTGTTTTTGTTTTGGCTTTTGGGAACCACTTCAGCATTTTTTCCGGGGCTGTTTAACGTTTGATCTCTGGCAGGTGTAAGTGAGGAGTCAAACCCAATGTGCTCAAAGCACCATCACTGATAGGGAAATGAGGGCCCTTGGAAAAGCGAGAGCGGCGCTGAAAAACCACAGGAATAACAATGAGCTCCTGCCCGGGGTCTGCGTTTTCCACTGCAGCTCCCCCACTCCTGTCAGCGCCGAACGCTCCAAGAGAGGCACAAACCTCTGGGGATGCAGGAGTGAAGGTTTCTGCTGAGTTCTGAGGGACCAAAGTTGCTAAAACGAGGTGAAACCTCAACCCCTCCTCTGAAAACCCCACGTGGGCACCGGCAGGACCTTGGCTGCGCTCTCGGGTTTCCAGCTCAGCCGTTCGAGGCCAATTAATGTGCTTAAAAAAGTTCGGGAAATTCCATCAGTGACTGGCTGTGCTCTGATTGTCCAAACACAGCAAAAACCCTCCCTGCCCTGGACGCGGGGGCTGCAGGGGGCTCTGGGAGCTGCAGGGTGGGGATTGAGGGGGGGATTTGGGGTTCAGGCCCTGTGGGGTGCCCGTGGCTTTGGGGAATTGGGTTCAGTGCTCCTCAGGCAGGGATTCCTCTCCCGGACATTCTTTGTTTCCCAGCCCGGAGGAGCAGCAGGCAGCAAGATCTGATCATAAATTAAATAACCCCGAGCTCCTTGCTGTTCATTGCAGCCCCAAACGTTCCTGGGGGTGCCGGGTGGAGCCCCCCGGTCCCTCCCCAGCAGCCCATGGAATCCAGCGGTGCCGGATCAGTGAAATTCCATCCCCAGGGGCGATTCCTCTGCCCGGACTGGGAGAATACAAACCCCAAATAAACCCCAAATAAACCCCCCCTGCCTGGGCAAAGAGCAGAGTCTGAACCTTCCCAACTACCTCAGCGCTGGTGACGAATCTTCCTTTTGCTCCAGAATAATCCGCTCAGTGCCTGCAGCCCTGGATTATTTGTCTCACACCTGGAGCACCTCTGGATATGCAAATTAACAGCAACTCGCAGTGCTGCGTTTCCCTCTCTCTGCTGTGCTCGTCTGTCTGGGTATTCTTGATTTCCAGCAGCATTTAATCACCGAGTGCTGGAGGTTCTGAGGGGCTCCCGTGGAGTCGAGCATTAAACCTCCCCCGGTATTCCAAAATATCCTCTCAGGTCGGGCTGGCAGCCGCTATAAATTAATGTCCAGTTCCAAGGGCCTGCACAAAGAATTATGGACAACTCCTGGCCTGGTTTTAAATCTCACAGGAGGCTGCAGCAGCACGTAAAGATCTGTGATGTGCCCAGGGCTTTGTGTTTTTAACTCCAGCTGCCTGCATTTTTTAGTCAGAACTTCGCCAGCAGTGAAGCGGCGTTTTCATGTGCAGGCAAAACTCCTGCAGGAGAAAGGGGCTTTCAGAAATTTAAAAAAGAGAATAATAAACACTGGTGTTCACTTCCTGCATCCTAAAAACCCAATAACCAGGGGTTTAGGTTAAGTATCCTTTTGTTGTGGAGATTAAATAGGGTTTTGACAGAATTTTGCCAGCCAGGGGAGGAAAGGAACTGTTGGGGTGATGTTGGGGGAGTTTAAACAATCTCACAGCTCTGCTGCAAAACACCCCGAGCTCTGCGGGGCCATCAGGTTTTTGTTCATTTGTTGCATTTTTTAGGAAGATTTTTAAAACCAAGCAAAGCCCAAATCTGCTGTGGGTTGTGGGTGGTGGCTGCGAACTCTGAAAGAGTTGGGTTCGCTGAGCAAAATGTTTGGGTTTCCTGAGGTGGCTGCGGTGAGAGGAGGATCAGCTCCTCCAGAAACCCGGAGCTTTGGGAACTCTAAAGGCTTCTCCCTAAAACTGCAAACCTCCTTCCCACTCCCCACTTCTGGGGGGAAGGGAAATTCCCAGGAAATTCAGAGGCAATGGAGCTGAGGATTGTCCTGCTGGAAGCACTGGGAGTTCTGAAGGCTTTTCTCTAAAACTGAAACCCTCATTCCCACTCCCCAGTTCTGGAGGGAAGATAAATTCTGGGGGAATTCATAGGGATGGAGCTGAGGATTGTCTTGCCAGGAGCACTGGGAGTTCTGAGGGTTTTTCCCTAAAACTGCAACCCTCGTTTTCACTCCCCAGTTCTGGAAGGAACATAAATTCCATGGAAATTCTGAGGAAATGGAGCTGAGACTTGTCCTGCTGGAAGCACTGGGAGTTCTGAAGGCTTTTCTCTAAAACTGAAACCCTCATTCCCACTCCCCAGTTCTGGAGGGAACACAGATTCCCCAGGAATTCAGAAGGAATGGAGCTGGGGGCTGTCCTGCCAGGAGCAGGTGGCAGAAAAGGCCGGAGCTTCACTCCCAGGTGTTCCTCTCCTGCACTGCCTGGGATTTGCTGGAATTCTCTCCCTTCCCCTCTCATTAAAGCGAACCCCGCCAGGAGCTCCGAGGCAGAGCTCGGCCGCGGTCTCCGCCGCTCACTGATGGAACACCGAACGCGCCTGCACGCAGCCAGGGAGCCCATTAAATATTTAAACCCCGTCCTTTCCTCAAAAGCAGAACAGCAAAGACGATTTTCCATGGAATTTAACATTAAACTCCGGCAATTTGTACAGCTGTGCATATAAATAGCGTGCGCATCATCTCCGGAGGCAAAGGTCACTCTGCCTCATCCATTTCAATGCTGGAATTCCATAGCAACAACCTCCCCTCTCCTGGCTCCCCGGCGTTTATCCAGAGGGGCTTCAAAGCCGCCAGAAAATGCTGTTGGGGTGGAGAGATGAATGAATGGACGCTGATTGTAATATTTTGCCTCAATCACTGGGTTTCTCCCCCCCTTGCTGGGGCTCTGTGCACGAGGACGGCCCCGCGGCCCTGGGGACGGGGCAGCACAAAGCTTTTCCGCGGGAAGAAATCAGAACAGACAAGTGCCTGATTCCCGTTAATGCAATTTGTTCCGTGGCTGCTCTTCAGCCCCCGCTTCATTACCTTAGACAAACTCAGACCTGGCTCCCGAGGAGGGAGAGGTTCTTATTTGCAATTAGAATCCCCCAATTACACAGCACATCCTTGGCTCCAGCTGATGGGAGTTGACTTTTTAAATGCCAGAGATTTCCTCAAATAATCAGCGCTCGGCAGCGAATGTCATGGAAGGGTTGGGCAAACGTGGCGCGAGCGGCTCGGGGTTCGCACCCCCTGAGCTCCATAACAGCTTTGATTTCTGGGCAGATACCCCAGGGCAGGGCTGCATTTGGTGAAAAACAGGGATTGGGGGCTGGCTGGGGTGGATTGAGGAGATGTGACCTTTTTTAGGGGTAGGGGTGGAGCCAGGGAATCACAGAACTCCAGAGTGGGAGGGAGCCTGGAGATGATCCCATCCCAGGTGTAGGCAGGGAGCAGGAATTGCTGTTCCTCCCTGGAGCAGGAATCGCTGTTCCTCCTTGGATCAGGAGTTGCTGTTCCTCTCTGGAGCAGGAATCGCTGTTTGTCCCTGGAGCAGGAATTGCTGCGCCTCCCCCACTGCTGCATCCCTGGGACAGCCCAAACTCCTTTTGATACCCGAGCAGAGGCTGCCCAGAGCAGAGGCCAGACAGGATTGAGAGAATAAAATGGGGATTTATTGCAGGGCCTTCAACAGGGACACCTCAGGCAGGCAGAGCCTCTCCGGGAGAGGCCACAGCCAAGCTGGAGCCCGGGGCACGAGTTTGCTGCACTTGGATCAGTTTGGATCCATTCCCAGCTCAGGGTTCATTCTCCAGTGCCAATTGCAGGGGATGATGGAATTGAGCCCAAGTCTGTCCCCCCTTGGAGAGGTTTGGTTTCCATCTTTGGGGGCCTGGGCCAACGAGGTGTCCTTGAGTGCAGCCTGGAGAGGATTTGTTGTGTCTGAGCAGGATGGGAGAACAGGAGCTCCCAGCCCGTGGGGAGTTTGGGAGTTCCACACTAAAGCAGGGCAGGGGCTGGGAGATATCAAAGCTGAATCTTAAGGCATCACTTTAACTCTGGACTTTTGGGAATAATCCCTGTGCCTGCTCCGCCTGCACCCACAACCCCTGCGTGGCTGCGCTCCCCCCATGAGCCGTGCACTGAACAGCTCCTCCCAGTTCTCCAATCCCACGTTCATTTTCCACATTTGCCTATTTCAGCCTCGTGTCTTTTATGTCCTTATTCATCAGCTCGGTAGAAGGACGTTAATTGACTCGCTGCTCATCCCAGCGCCTCCTGCTGAGGGCGAATCAGAGGGAAGCGGTTGTTTCTTGCCAGCTCTCCGGCGAGTTAATTGAGAAGTTATTCAATTATGGGGAATATACTTTTATTGCTAATAAGATATTCTGATATAAACAACGTCCCCGTCTTCTGAAATGAAATTATATGAAACTCGAAGCTGCTTGGCAAAGAGGCTTCAGAAATTAACCTCACCTGGAAATGCTGGAATCAATGCCGGCTTCAGAGGAGTGAAAGAAAATCGATCACATTCTTATCAGGCTTTCCTTACTATTCATTTACTCTCACTTGTGATTGTTTCTGGGGGACACTGGTAAGAGCTGGTGCAGATCCATCAGGCTAAAAAGCCGTTCTTAATGCAGATTATCAACCAGGATATCTAAAGCAGCGTTAATAGCGCTCTCCATTATCTAATTTGCCAAGATTAGATTTCTTTTTCTGCACTGCTTCACAAGCTCATCTCCACTCTGCTATTGGCTCCTGGAGTCGGGGAAGAGCATCTCTGGTAAATAAATATCAATTCTCTCCCTGTTCGTTTGCAAAGCAGCAGCACCTGGGAGCCCGGGGGAGGAGGGGCTCTGTACCTGAGCGGGGCACGTGCAGCTCGCCCAGAACAAAGGACAAACCTTCACCTGCTTCCCTAAATCCGGCCTGTGGATCTTTCTGGAGTGAAAACAAGGGATTGCCAGGGTTCACCAGCAGGTTCTGACTGACTGCGGCTCCTCGGGAGTTGTTCAGATGCTGAGAGGGAGGAAATGGGAATCACCACAGAGCTCTTCTTCCCTGCCCCCTAAAACGGCTCCTTTTCCCTCCAGTGGCCCCAAAAATGCCTCCAGGAGTTCAGGGTCCAGGCCAGAAGGGGGAATCCGTGGGGGATAAACCCCAGCCTGCTCATCCCCATCCCATCCCATCCCATCCCACCCCATCCCATCCCATCCCATCCCATCCCATCCCATCCCATCCCGCTCCAGCCTCGCTGCTTGGTTCCGAGTGCCAGCTCTGTTTGTGTCCCTGCACTTTCCTCCCGAGGACAGAGCTGTTCAGGCAGAGCTGTTCAGGCAGAGCTGTTCAGGCAGAGCCGTTCGCAGCCGCAGCAGAGGGAGAAGCAGCAGGACCAGATTGCTCTGATCACAGGGATCTCACGGCACAGATCGATTTCCCTCCCTGCCGCCCTCGCTGTCCCATCCCTGGCGCTGTCTGTCTGTGCCTCTCCCTGTGGGGTTTTTGATTAGGGATGCGCTGCTCTTAATCCCACACAAACAGGGCCCCGGCACGGCCCAGCTGTGCCTGAACTGTCCCTTCCTGCATGAGCTGTGCTCCTGCCACTGCTGTCACCCTCACCTTGCTGCGAGGAGCCTGGGGACAGCGCTCCAGATATCCGACAATCCATCAACCCAGCATTCCAGCAATCCAGCATTCCATCAATCCAACATTCCAGCAACACAGCATTCCAGCAATCCAGCATTCCAACAATCCAGCAATCCAGCAATCCAACAATCCAACATTCCATCAATCCAGCATTCCAGCAATCCAACAATCCAATAATCCAGCAGTCCAACAGTCCAGCAATCCAGCACTCCAGCATTCCAGCATTCCAACAATCCAGCGTTCCAGCAATCCAGCATTCCAGCATTCCAGCATTCCAGCAATCCGGCATTCCACCAATCCAACAATCCAGCATTCCAGCATTCCAACAATCCAGCATTCCAACAATCCAGCATTCCATCCCCTCTGGATCCCGGCTCTGCAGCCCGGCTCGCTGGGGAAGCAGCAGAGCCTGAAAAGCAAAGCTGGGTTTAAGGGGAGCAGGGCCGGGCTGGGGTCGCTGGCGTTTCCTGCAGGGTCTCAGCGCAGGAGCCGCCCCCGCAGTGCCCAAGGTCTGACGGACACACAAACACCCGCGATAATATTTGAACACTTGGTATCAAACCCCCTTTTGTTCAAGGGGGTGACAATATTG
>VYZT01057653.1:29618-45127 GCA_013400735.1 Pomatostomus ruficeps | reverse complement strand
CAAAGCAGTAAGTGTCACAGCTTAGAAAGAAGCATAGGTAAAAATTGTAAAAGCAATGGGAAAAGTAGCACTTATAAATCTGCCTCTTATGCCCACAAAACAAAGCAAAGTTGAGTGTCCCAGCCTAGCAAAGTATTTCTATTGGAAGAGATCCTCACAGCATGAAGGCGATTTATGCAATGAAGCCACAAGCCTGCTTCCCTGAGGGACATGTGCCCAGATCGCCCAGTCTTTAACGTGGTTGTATAAATTTGGAAAACAACGGTGTTAGCATAGTGCTGGGCATGAGCTAACATGTACAGGCTTTTAATTCCAGGTTATTCTATCTGGCTGTCCTAGGGCATGGGCAAAACAGACACATAACTGCCTCCAGCTGCTCAGGAACATATCTCTATGCGAATTTCAGTGAAGGAGGGAAAAAAGAAGAACACACCCTTCACAGCAAAATTTGGCTGTAGCCAATTTACTTTGATTGTCAGATCCCCTGTTCAAAATAGCTACCTAGCCAGGTCAGCATTTGGACAATAAAAATTGGCACACCAGTCTAAGACCAGAAGCCTCAAGGGAAGCCCTCTTGCCCCAGACCCAAGTCCCAGAGAGGTGATGCCACCAGAACCTGCTTCTCATTAAAAACCACACAGCATTGTATGCTGCCCGTTTTGAACATTCTTAGGCAAAAATATTAATATATTTAAAACATTCCCATCTTTACAGTCTTCTAAAAAACTATATCCTGAAATAGACAAGTTTTAATGTTTGATACAGGTGCATCCATTCTGGACTTTCAGGTCAGTCTAATTCTCCTAGAAGGAGGACATTTGGCAGAAAAGTCATGACTGTGTGGTCAAAAAGACTGGGGGAAAAAAAAAAAAAAGATTCTTTCTCATTTTCATTTTATTTTCACATTTTTCTTTTGGCAGCACCTAGTTTTGCAGATAATCCCTGTTCTGTGGTGGTCCCTATCAAATAGAAAAGATATGTACCTGACAACACTGGTCAGACTGAAAAGCAGAGTAAGCTTCAGAGTCTGCACATGAACAAGGGAAGGTTGCTGTAGGATAGGACAGGATAGGACAGGACAGAACAGGATAAGGTAGAGAAGGCAAGGCAAGTCGTACTCTGTTCTTTAATGTTAGTTATGTTAGATGTCTATTTGCAACATTATTGTGATATACATTCTACCTTCGGTTTGCAGTAAAAACTAAATTGCTTAGTAAATTTCTTTCACATGAAATGCACTTCTATTGAAAAAAGGAGTTGGCAGATTCATAGCTATGAATCTGACTTACCTAAGTGGGATAATTATGCCAGTAACTTGAGTGGATACAGGACCAGATCCTTATTAACATGTGCTTTCTTATGGACTCACTGCATTTAAATTGTAGGCGTCTGTAAGTGCCATCTATAAAGTTGTTCTGAGGGCATTTTGTGATGATGTGTCACACTATTGCTTATAAATTGATACAAAAATTGTACTGAAGAGCAATATCAGGAAACAGTAGTAATGTGTACCTAATAAAATCCAGACTGTGTGGTAGGGATCTGGTTTCTCTTTGGGAGATTAGTTTTTCCTCACAAGAAAACTAAGAAAGTCCAGAAAGTGGCCTAACCACAATACAGTTCTCAAGAAAGTCATAACACATGGAGTTCAAAGAAAGCAATGTGAAATTCCACAACCCTCTGCATCTCATCTAGATAATTTAACTCTCTGTCTGATGATCAAGGAATGACACGATAAAACACTAAGATGGCTGGTTGCTGTATAAGGTAGTTTATTTCTGGTGTACTACCTCTAGATACTTGCATGAAAAATATTTCTTACTGAAATTGGATTTTAAGCTGTTTGCCCAACTATTTCATTACATTCCTCTATTCCTTTCCTTTATATCCTGAGGTAATTGGGTTTTCCTTTATTTTCCATGCAGTCCTGTGTAATTTTTAAGGCCAGCTATGATCTAAAACATAGCAGAGAGGTGGCTCATTTTTTTTAAATCAAAATGGAGTATCTAATGCATATAATGTATGTTCTTGCCACAACTAGAATCCAGTTGCAATGGAATCCCAGAACTTTGTCTATAGGGTCAGACACAAAGAAGTTTTAAGATTAAGGGTAACTATGCCAAGACCTGGGACCCATCCATTTTAAAACACCAGCTCAGGTGATGTTTCACTGGAGTGAGGGCTCAGAGCACAGGAAAAGGTGACCCTTGGAAAACTGTTAGTATAGTGCACTGTTGCATGACCCACTGCTCCCAGATCCAGTGTATCTGCAACATAGGAACAAGGCTTTGATCGACCACTTTATGGTGCCAAGTATGCCGAGGAAACAGAAGTGTTTGTTCTCACCTTTTGTCAGCAGTGCATTGGAGAGTAATCAAAGCTGCGTGCTTGCATGGAAATATCACAGGAAAGGTGAGTCTAGATTGGAAAAGAAATGTACAGGTTTTGCATCATAGGCCAAGTGCTGTCATTCAACAGAAAATCATGAGAAAGTAACGCTTGATGTATGTCATGTACTTGATTCAGATATTCCCCATGTTTCAGCAATGTTCAATAAATGCTCAGTGGTATCTTTTCAATTCATGATACTCGGCTTATCTTTGGTTTCCATTAAATTTACGGACTATTCACCTTTCCTATGCTGCCATCCCCTTGAAAAAGAGCATTAAATGTTAAAAAATCACAGCTGCACCCCTGTCATTTGTCTTTTTAATGTGCATGTGTTTGATTGCAGCTTCCTTTCTTCCCCTACACTTCCCTATTGCCCAGTTTCTTCTCAGATAATATATACTTCCTAAAACATGAATCTGTACCTAACTAGAGAGAAAAAGAGTAAACGGGCAGACTGGACTGGATCCATCTGATCACTCATATTATACATATCTGTATTAGATGCTGAATTTAATCACATTATGCATATGAGAACACTACAGCATTAAGCAATAGAAGAGATACACAGGGAGAAGATCATTGAACAGATATTCCACAAACATGGGTTTCTTGACAAGTTATCATGCCAGTTATATCTGAACCATATTCTTTTTTTTTTTTTTAAGATGAAAAACATGACAAAACCAGAAGCTGGGAGCTATTCTTCCATAACTACCACAAACCCTTATTAGAGTGAGGTGATCCTGGATGTATTGAAGACATAATTGAATTTTTGTTGACTTTAACGGGGACAAGACTTCACCAGTGAACGTTCAGAAATCTGTAAGAGTTTAAAAAAAAAATTGTGAAGACACTCAAGCTTCTTACACTCTGAGTAATAAATAAGAGCAAACCATGATGCTAATCAGGTTTGACTTCTAAAATGCAGTGTTGATGGAAAGAAGTTTTAAGATTAACGAATCCACAATAAGGATCCAAACTAAAATGATACTCTTAATTACTTTGGGTTTGGTTTTGATTTTGGCTTTTTTTTCTAAGGACTGTCAGCTGCAGCAGTAATAGGTACAGATATTTCCCTCACAGGATGAGGACCTGTAAGCAGGGAATGACTGATCTGTCCTATATCACAAAAATATTTTAAGTGTTCTAAACATTACAGTCTGACTTTTCAGTTCTGAACCATATTGCTTGAATGAAAAAATGGTACTTGACATGGCATGGAAATGAATTTACAAGTTCAAGAAAAAATATTGATTTTTTTTTCATATTTTTTCAGTACCAATTTATAGTAGCCAAAGGTTTTATATTGCAGGTAGACTGCCATATGCCTGGTGAGATTTGGAGCCTTAATTGCTCTCGGAAGCTACAAAATCAAAAAACGTGACATATGATCAAGTAAGCTGCAAAAAAGCAAGGAAGGTTGGGAAGATCAGGCCTCTCAAGGCTTCCATGTTCTTAGCTCATAAATATCCCTCCAGGTGGTCTGCCGATGATCCTGCAGCTTGAAGGAGACACTCTGCTAAGGAGCCAGGAAGGGCAATTTTAATCTATTGAATATGTCGTCACTCCTGCAGTTTCAGCAAATGAACATGTTCCATGGAAGCAATATTCCCCTTAAAAATTTCCAGTCAGTCGGACTGCTGCTTTCATGTTACAATGTAAAATCATATGGACGATCAGTGTCTTGCCCCTGTACACGCCTTTCTCCTCCATTTCTACGCTCTTTTCCCACTTTGATGAGTTTAGCATCATAATAGAATGTACTCAGGTTTTATACTCAGTTTATTCTTCTTGAATATTATTCTGTTTGACTCTTCACTGTCTCTGTCACCAAACTGCTTAATCCAGTGTTTTGCCAGAAAAAATTCTACAGATTTGGAATTTTGGTCATGCTTTAGTAAGATTCTTACTAAATATTACTAAATTTCAGTATCCCTGTACTACACTACCTTCTTACAGTATTTCCTTCACATTCACTGTACTGTTTAAAAATACCTGCTGTCTTAAACTGACTTGCAAGACAGTCAATGGAGGTTCAATTAAGCTGGCACGCAAGAGGCCATGTCCATTTCTTTGTACTGCCACTGGCATGCACCTTGGGCATTGGACATCTCTAAAATGGAAATACCAGAAGCTTTATAAAGATCTTTGAAAATAGTTTTTTAAAGTTTTTCAATTGCTCATTTTAACTACATTATTAGTTTTCATCCCATGTTCCATCAAACTACAGAAGTATCTAAATTACTTCTATGAAAGCTATTTGTGAACAACAAATGCATTGCTGGTTGGCCAGAATTGTTTCCCAGCTTTCAGAACCTCTATGAGAAAATTGTCAAGATTTCAGAACAGGAAAATGTTAAATGACTCAGTTGTTTAGAGCATGGTGCTAATAACGCTGAGGTTGTTGGTTCAATCCCCACATGGGGCATTCACTTGAGAGTTAGACTTGATGATCCTTGTGGGTCCCTTCCAACTCAAAATGTCCTACGATTCTGTGAAAAACTCTGAACAGAACAAAGAACAATAATGTGTTCATTAATTCACAAAAGAACTTCATTCAGACAGCCTCAGTTTGTTTTCCAGCTTAGAGCAGATTGTTTAATATCTACATCATAGAAATTGCATTTCTGTTATAATCAAAGACAACCAAACACCTAAAATATCACTTATGAAAGAAAAGCCACAGCTTCAAACATTGATGGTGCGAAGCTTCCAACCCACGTTGTGTATCCAGTTTTCGAACAAGGCTGAAGCCCAAAGGTCCTATTCTTAGTTCAAAGTGGAAATTAACCTTAAAAAAGCAGTTTAACTTTTATCTGAATATCTAAATATTACTTAATAGTCTTTTATTTTTCACTAAAGAGACACCATAACACATCTAACTTCTCTTAATATATTTTAATATACCAGAGACTATTTGATCCCTGGGAGGCAGCATGGAACTTCTTTGAGTCACACAAATTGGAGAGTACTAATGCTAGGCATCCCTGCTCCAAGCAAGAAACTTTTATATCAGGTCAAAATCCATCAAATTTTTATTAGTTCTTCATTGAAGAAGAAACTCATTAGAAAGAAGCAGTTCTTATAAAAATCTTAAAATATGATGAGCCTGTTTGGCGGTGAGGGCTCTTCATAATTGACTTCTATGCTTGATAGCCGCAAGATGTGGAGTGGTTTTACTTCACAGCTAAAACTCATTGGGCCCATAGGTCAAGCCCATTCCTCTCATCAAAATTCTTTCACACGTTGTCTAGTTTTTATACCCTCTGTTGGGCTGAGCTATGTATTCACTCCTCCCATGCTGGCCTGCCTAACTCAGGAAGTCATTCACATTCTTTTAAGGAACTCAGGGAGCTCGATACACTCAACTGTTGATAGCTGGTTATCTAAACCAAAGGTCACCCTTCAGTCCTCTTTTGTGTTGAGATAAAGTCAGCTTCTTTGCAACATCTGAGGTCAGCCTTACCTTGCGTTATTCGCGGAATTTCATAGTTACATTGTCCTTGCCCAGCTTCTCTGAGCCTCCTCTCATTTTAAGGGTTTATTGGTCAGCCACACTCAGTAAGATGACTTAAAAGCATTTTTATATTATTGTTTCAGTAGCTAGAGGTTATAAAATACAGTGATACCAGAAAGCTCCTTCTTTGCTCCAGGTGCAACTTAGTGTGTGCCAAGAGGAAGCAATTCAGCAGCCCAAGTGGGCTTCACCACCTTACTTAACTACCATTGTAAAGCAGCAAGATTCCAATTAAAACAGGCCTCACTGCCTGTAGGGCTAATTCTGTACCCTTAGCAAAGAGCCAGTTCCCTGCCCCTGGGTTGTTTAGGTTCTACAATCCATAAATGATCTTGGGCAAAGTTTTTGACAAAATCTTCACATTCCCCAAATGCAGAGAAGTTAGTCTTCACACAGTCTTCAAACAAGCTGACACAAGAGAAGCCTGCTGGGGTTGGCTCAGTTTATCTGTAATGAGCTGAAAAAGACAGAAGCCAATATTCCACTCTATAACTGGAATCAGCATCTTATCTCATTAACTGTTCACAGTGTAGCTGCTATGCTTGAGGAAGCTGGATAATTCTGCCTTTCTTTAGGTGAAAACACATTCACTTGAGCATTGTGAGGCTGCAATTTACCCCTACTGCAAGCCTGATATGAAGTAACTACTTTACTATCTAGAAAAAAAAACTCAGGACCACTGAGAGTTTTTATGGCATTTTTAACTAAAGATGATTCTATCATTCCAAAACACAATGTGATGATTTCCATTTGTGAGTCAAAGGTATTTAAAATCTTTACAATATCTGAAAGCATGGATAAAACTCTCAAGACACATCTGTAAGTTCAAAAAGCCACATTGAAATCAAACTAGCAATAAGTGTTTCTTGACTGATATCTTAGAAGCCAAATTGTATTCTGGAAGCATTTTTTATAACCAGATTCCAAACTTTGATATAGGGGTTTAGGTTTATAACAGAAACAATTACAAAAGCAAGGCCAAGTCCCTACATCTGGATTCAATGGTAGCACCACTGGTCTTGGAAGTCCCAAATGTAAGTCTGTACAAATAAATGTTAAAAACTTCTGTAGTGTAGATACAGCGGAGGTATAATCTTTTCTTCTTTAATAAAATTAAAGAAAAGGGATAGTAATAAACAAGAAATATTTTTAAATGTATCTATCTTTTCAATAAGAAAAAATATATTTATATTTAATTTTTCAGAACATATTTTTGAAAAGATTAACCTAGTACTTTCAACCCAACTCTACATCTGTGTTAACTCCTAGATATGGCCTCTAAGTGTCATTTGGGCTATACTATAGCAGAAAGCCTGGATTTTGCTATGTTTACTTATCAGAGCAGCCATATGAAAAACACCGATTTCTAATATTCTGGCCACTGGATTTCATTTAGCCATTCATATCACGCAGATCTGTCTAATGCTGCACTACTACAAACATCATAAAACTGAATAAGGTACAGCAAAACATGATCTAAATTTGCACTTATCTGTCCTGACATGCTGAGCATTAGGAAAACATACTTTCTCTTTGATCACATGCTATTATGCTACTTAAAGCTCAGATACAAAACAATTACAACTGTTCATTCTGCAAATCTATACATAAGTAAATCAAAAAAGCTGTTCATTGCTAAAATGTTCTAACCTCTAAAATGATATATTGCTTTTGCGGTCTCCAGTTCAGTTCTTATAGAAGGCATTAAGGTATCTGTGGCATATAGCAATACTTAAAAGATGGAGCAGAACATATCTCATGATTTCTCCAGGGTTTGTGGCATGTTTTGTTAATTACCTGGCACCAACTATACAAAGCCTA
Source organism: Pomatostomus ruficeps (assembly GCA_013400735.1). Taxonomy (NCBI): domain Eukaryota; kingdom Metazoa; phylum Chordata; class Aves; order Passeriformes; family Timaliidae; genus Pomatostomus; species Pomatostomus ruficeps. The sequence continues at coordinate 37,398 of VYZT01057653.1, read as the reverse complement.
TTTCAGTATGGCTACTCTTAGTGTTGAATCCCAGTGTCAAGTCACCTGAGCATCCACTTCGGGATTCAAGGCTTGCCTTCAGCTGTGTAAAATCCAATGACTCTGAAGTGTTTCTGTTAGTTTTTGATGCAGATATACACAGTGTGAGAATACCAAAAAGGGTAGGAGAAGCACTTGTTTCAGTCAAGAGAGTGTTTCCAAAAGCAGGGATGGATAAAAAGTGGAGCTGGAATAGCTGTCTGGTGAAAGAGGGAAAACATCTCTGATTGTGTTGCTCAGGTCCTTGTTAAGTTCCTGGAAATGGTTGTACGTCAGGATAGCCTGTGTTATTAGGAGACTAAGTTCATTGGCCGGAGAGTCATATATGCTTCCTAGTGAGGTAACAAGAAGTGACTACACATTGCACTGTTTCAAGTGTGCACCAAGAAAAGTGTCAGCAGGTCTTGGGGCTTAAAGGGAAGAGCCAAATATTTGGGTCTAAGTTTCACTGGCAGAAGGAACTTGAACAGCTGAACAGCAGTTTGGCAGCATTCTTAGAAGGACAGAATTTGTTCTTCAACTTGAAATGTTGTTCTTCAGTATAAAATGAACAACATTGGCTGAGAAGCTTAAAAGTGAGGAAGTGGAGGAACTTTTCGTAATTTTTAATGCCAAATAATATAGTGCAAATCACAGTAAAGTGAAGGAGACTCATGTGGAGAATGTTAACTGCCCACTGCTACAGATTATTTAGGTTTTTTGGTTTTGTTTTTGTTTTTTTAATTTTTTAAATAAAAGTTGATTTCTTAGCTGAGGGAAGAAAGCAAATGAAATAAAGCTCTCATCACCTCTTTTATTTCAGCTTTTTTTTTTTTTTTTTTTGAAAAGAGGGAAATATTTTTCTTTCCTTGGCTAATTCTTTAGCTGACAACATAAAGAAGAAAATTTGTCTCTATTACACTTCATTTCAAAGATGTGGAAGTGGCATAGAAAATGCCCAACAACAGTTTCCACGTTATTACTTCCAGGTTATTAACAGTCTGATAGAAGTATCCTATGCAGTTGAAAGAAAAACTTCCTCTTCACAACATTTCACTGGGAAAAGAGAAATAAAATGAGAGGAATAAAGAGATACTGGCATACAGTCAGAGGAAACTAAACCTATTTCTTCTAGTGGTATCTCTCATTACAGATTGCAATAGATTCCTTCATTCATCCTTTTAATCACAGTACCTCTTTATTCCTTCATTTGTTAATCCTTTCAGAGGCTACACCATTTCCTGCTCTTTTGCTTTGTCATTTAGAACACAAGGGTAAAGCAGCACTGCATCTTTCGAGGTAACAAGAGGAATGAACTTGCCTGATGGGTTTTCATCCAAGTCACCCCTTAGATAAGCCAGGTACAAATGGCCTACACTGGTTTGGGGGAAACTGAAGAGCCCTGTGTAGCTGTGGCATTGTATATAACACTTGTGTGTCCTGTGCTCAAAGGTTTCCGGATGCAAGTCAATCCAGAGATATGTGATGGGCAGAAGTGTTAGCCCAGCACTGTGCTCAAGCAAACAAACTCTGTGGAAAGGCAGACATGGGATCAAGCTTAACACAGCTACACAATCCCCGTCTGGAGCTGCCCGGCAGACACAGCCAGTGGGCTCCAGCCACCCACCAGACATGCCCAAAGGCACTGGAAGCAAGGACAGCCGTGTGACATTTTTGTTTGCACTGGCACAAGAAACAGTTCTGTTTTGCTGATGGCAGCTGAGGGCCCACCAAGGCTGCGGCAGACCCCTAACACCATCTATTACTAACTCCCTGCCTTCTCTGTTGCCTGTGTTTTCTGCATACCTCAGTGAGTCTTGGCCTATCATTGCTTTCCCTCCCACACTGCTGACCCTCATTTTTTCTTCATTTCTTGTTAATCAGCATTTGCTCCAATTATTTTGTGATATAACTTGTCAGGCATTATAGTTCAAACACATGAAAGAACAAAAGTAAATAAAGGAAATACTGACACTGGCAGTAGACCCAGCATGCTCTCCCAATACAAATACTCAGCGCCTGAAGACAAGTAGTGAACAAGTCATGACAGCACACAGGTATTATTTCTGTAAGTTAGCAGTTTGTTTTTCTGCATCATAAAATTGAATGCAGTCCATCAACTTTTCTAGAACTCCTCATTTTTCTGCTGGAAGTTAAACAAGGTCCTAATTCATCTGCAAAAATTTATTCCCCATTTGCTGCCAAGTGGTAAAAGCAATAGTTAATTTATTACCAGCTCCAACAGAAGGCATTTAAAAACTGCTGCTTTTTCACATGTGTGTCACTCATGAGATTTTCCGTCTTCTGGGCTCCCTCCTTCTGCTCTTTTGGAGACAGCTCTCAGGAAAGTCAACCTGTCCATCAGGTTTATCCATCAGCAGGACTGTGATGGTCTATTCCTCTCTTTCTTGACCCATGGCAAATAAAAAAATTCCGTTTCAACTTAAAAGAAAGATTGCCCCGTTTAATAAACAGAATCTCAGTGCTCTCTCTCCTTCCTGCATAAGGCTGCTTGACAAGAGAAACAGAGAGAGAATCCCAACTCATCACTATGAGAAGGACAGCACTGAATAGAAATAATAGGGGAGGAAAGAAGCTGGGAAGTTTAATTCCACGTAGAGTTATTCTTTCAGCAAGAACTATGGTATAAAGCAGTACACATGCCAGGAAGCAGAAGCTGGGTCAAGAAGAATAATCACAGAATAATAGAATAGGCTGAGTTGGAAGGCACCTTAAAGATCATCCTTCTACCAGACCACTTTACTCAGAGCCCCATATAACCTGGCCTTAAAATCATAGAATTGAGTCATCAAATCATCAAGGTTGAGAAAGACCTCCAAGATCATCAAGTCCATGCTTTGACCGAACACCACCATGCCAACTACACCACAGCACTAAGTGCCATGCGCACTCATTCTTTAAGACTTCCAGCGATTGTGACTCTATCACCTCCCTGAACAGCCTGTTCCAATGCTTAACCATCCTCTCAGTGAAGAATTCTTCATGATGTTGAATCTGAACCTACCCTAGTACAGTTTGAGGCCATTTCCTCTTGTCCTGTTGTTGCGGAGGGAAGACTCAGACGACTCAGTATGAGTTAGCAAGGAGCTTTGTTTATTGATCAGTTACATGCCTTTTATAAGTTCTATAATGTGCTCATCCATATTCTGTAACCCAAGCGTGCTATTGGTGTGCTTTTGCAAGTCAACCCCCCTTTTTTGTTTCCCTTTTGCTAGTGCCAACATTCCCATTTCCCATCCTCCTTCTGCATTCCTACCTGACTAAAAAACATCTTGTTATTGTATAGCTCCCTCGTGAAGGACACAGTGTCCTTCGGTTTACATCCTTAAACTAACTGACTATGCTGTTTCCCCATCTCCTCGGCCACAAGCCGTTCCATGCTCACTTTCCTTTATCCATTCTGCAACATCCTGTCACTGGTTGCCTTGGAGAAGAGGCCAACTGTCACCTTGCTATAACCTCCTTCCAGGTAATTGTAGAGAGTAATAAAGTCTCCCTTGAGCCTCCTTTTCTCGAGGCTAAACACCCCCAGCTCTATCATAAGACTTACCCTCCAGCCCCTTCACCAGCTTCATTGCCCTTCTCTGGACACCACCACCTCAATGTCTTTCTTGAAGTGAGGGGCCCAGAACTGGACACAGCACTCGAGGTGCGACCTCTCCAGTGCCGAGTACAGAAGGGCAATCACTACCCCAGTCCTACTGGCCATATTATTTTTGATACAGGCCAGAATGTCATCAGCCTGGGCACATGCTGGCTCCTGTTCAGCTGGCTGTTGGCCAGCACCCCCAGGTCCTTTTTTATGGCAACTTCCCAGCCACTCCATCCCCAGTCTGTAGTGCTGCATGGGTTGTTGCGCCTTGAACACTTACAGCGATGGAGTGTCAACAACTTCTCTGGGCAACCTGTTCCAGTGCTTCATCACACTCACAGTGAAGAATTTCTTCCTAATATCCAATTTAAATCTACTCTCTTTCAGCTTAAAGCCATTAAGAGCAGCTAAACCATGGAAAACAATCCCAAACAGGAAAACCTGAAGGCAAGGAGGAAGTAAGTTGTCTGAAGAAGGGTATAGAGAAGAGCCCTTGCAAAGGACAGCAATACACTGGCACTGCAGCTGCAAAGAGATAAATAGAAAACCCAAAACTTCATTTCTCAGAGAGCAGTCACACTAGTATAATTTGTCAAAACCCTGCTTTGATGTTGGGTCTTATTGAAGGTAGAAGGTAACTTCTCAGCCTGTGAGCTAACCAACTACAAGGACAGAGGTAGTGATGGAATTTTCCCTCAAACACTGCCAAACAAAGTGAAGGCATTTCACAATTAGTGAAGCACAGTGAAAATAAGAAAGTCAGTTCTCTCTAATAATACCATTTCTCAAACTGTCATGTTTGACTTACTCTAAGTTGCCTCCCAGTTCTGTCAAAAGGCCTGCCACTTGCTGCCACCTACAACAGGTTCTTGTTCCTGTGAACAGCCTTTTACCTTCAGACTATCCTTCAGAAATGGCTGTATCAGAAACTCACTTGGTGCTCCCTACAGTTCAAGTATTTCTACCTGGTTTCCCTTGTTCCTTTGAAATATTTTCCTATCACTTTGTAAATTCTGTGTAAACAGCAGGTACCACAGCTGAAATGGCAAATATCAGACATGGATGATTTCCTTTACCATTTATTTGCTCTGCCTGTTCCTATCCACCGTGTAATAACTTCAAACAGGTTGTAAAGATGTTTCCCAACCATTTACTGCACCAAATCCCACACAATCTAGCGTCAGAGAAATTATACTGATGCAGCAGCTGTCTATCTAGATACTTCTTGAAATATAGCTGAAATCTCGAAGTAAAAAACTAAAAAAATACTGTGACCACAGGGCTGTCCATACACATTTAGCATCTACAAGTTCCATATCATGGACAATGTTTTACTGCTAACTCCCTAACTGTAAGTACTACACATCAGTTAAAAAAATCCTGTCCTTAATACTTTTCATTTCCATAATTTCCATTAAAAAATTGTAAAACTTTGCAATAAAGGAAATATATATATTAGAGCTGAATGTGCTTTGTTGTCAAAGTAGTGTGGTTTTAACTTGTGAACTGTTGATGTATTTACTGTTAATACAGAGTTGATACAACAATATGGGTTGGTATTGGCATTTGCTGGGCTGAAAAAAAGTTATGCTGAAGGTGGTGAACATAATGTTAGTGGTGTTATTTCTAAATGTCTGCAATATTTTATTCTCACACTTATTTAAGTGTAGCTTATATGGTGCTGCGTTTTAAATTTGTGACCAAAGCAGTGTGGAAAACACAAGGATGAAGCCCAGCTTTCCTGGAGGTGGCAGAACACCTGCCTGCCCATGGGAAGTAGTGAATGAATTCCTTGTTTTGCTTTGCTTGTGCTTCACCTATCACACTGTCTTTATCTCAACCCATGATTTTTCAAACTTTCCCCCTTCCAATTCCCTTCCCCATATCAAACTGGGTAAGTGAGGGAAAGGCTGTGTGGAGCTAAGCTCCCTACAACAACACAGAAAAAGGTTCTGCAGCTAAAAGCATGGATAATGAGCTTTTCTTTAGAAAGTGAAACTTTATTAATGCATTTGGAAGATATGACTTGTCCAGATTCTGACAACAGCTTATTGCTAACAGTTGGTTTCCCCACCAACCCTTGTGATAATCACACCTCTCACAGGTTTCAAAGTCAAAAATAGTTCGTTCATTAGGATTTTGATTATTTCTGTGAATTTGGTGATGATCTACTTGCCACACCTTTACAACCTACAACATAATGCCATTCACTATACTTACTTATCTTGGAGATGGAATTTGAAAGTTCCATACAAAAACTCAGAGGTATTCTTATGACTTAAGATGCATCTATGCTTATTTCTGCAACTCTTTTGTGTCTTGAAAGACTGAGTTCTTTGGTTTTTTAAAACAGATGATGGAAACTGTCACATTGGCTATCTAGAGAACAGAAAATTGTGCACATCCAAAAACCACACAGTGGAACTAACTAGACACTAGTGCATGGTCTTCTAAATGATGCATTTTTCACTGGACTAGAGATAGGCTTACTTTTGTGTACTGAAAAAAAAACTGCTAATACCGGAGGGAAAGAGAAGAGGGATGTTGTCCTGGGGTGATTTTTATGCTCTGGTTTTTGGTTTTTTCTATCGTCTGCTTAAGCCCAGGAATGGTTTCTGTGACCTTGGACTCACGGAGAGAGGACCTGGCGTGCTTTGCTTCTATCTCTTTGAGATAAAAGCACAAGTTTCTTTCTTTTTTTTTTGCCCTTGGTTTCCAGAAGGAGTCTGCCCGTCTGTGGGTTAGGACAGGGGGTTTTCCTTCTCCCTGGGCACTTTTGTTTTTCCCTTTTTTCTGCTTTCCTGCTGGGATTGCAGGTTTTTTTTTCTTCTTTTTTTTCTTTTCTTTTTTTTTCTCCCTTTCTTTTTGGGCTTTTTGGACTGTTTGGCCTGGGTTTTTTTTCCATCTGAACAACCAGACGATCGCCAGGGAGACAGTCGGTGGGACCCTCGCCAGGAGCTGCCGGACCCCCCGGCCCAGCTGGGCCGAACCTTCAGGAGGAGTTGAACTAAAGAGAAGCTCTGAAAATTCCACCATCTTTCCTCCACGGTAGAATATTATTCAAGTTCGGGGTTTTTGTTCTTTTTTGTTTGTTTCGTGTTCTTTGTGCCTGCGTGCACATCACTTGTTAATAAACAGTTTCTTTTTCACGTCTCTCCAAGAAGATTTTTAATTCCGAGCCTTGGCTGGGGGGAGGGGCTGTAAGTCTGCCTTTTAGAGGAGATACCTTTTCAGAGTCTCCTCCCAAAATTTGTCTAAAACCAGGACAAGGATTTAATGACTTTTAACTAAAGTTTGCTTCTCTGGTGGATTTTAGAGGCAAAAGGCAATTAATGACTGAGTCTACATTCGGTCTGGTTAATTACTGGTTCCTATCTTTTCCTCCACTGTTGTAATTTCCTCTCTATTTCAGTTCTGAGATTTTCTGTTCATGTGCATTTATTGGAGTGTCTCTCCTTGAGTATGACTGAGAAGATCAAACTCCCATATACAGACAGGATACAGGTCTCTGCAGCAGAATTGTGCCAGTATGAAGTATAAGGATTGATGTCAGGTTGGTACTTTGTGTTGTGATGGGACACCTGTATCAAAGAACTATAGAATCTTTAAGGTTGGAAAAGATCTCAAGATCATCGAGTCCAACCATTAACCCTGCACTGCCAAGCCCACCACTAAACCATGTCTCTAAGCACCGTGTCACTATGGGAAGAGAAAGAAACCCAAATTGTCGGTCCAGTTTAGGGATTATGTGCTGAACTCGTGTGTGTGTGTGTGTGTGCACAAGACGCGTAGCTGCACATCTGAGCGCTCCAACAGTGCTAGATGTGCCTAGGTCCCAGAGACAAACTCTCCACGAGTTTCAGGTGCCGAACTCACGCGAAACCGCAGCTCCCGCGACCCCTCTCCGCCGGCTCCGGAGTCTATTTCACCCACCCCCCGCCCCTGGCGCGGGCCCGCCCGCAGCCGCACCCTCCCCGGAGGGGCCGCCTACCCCGCAAAAGGAGCCGCTGCGCCGCGCCCTCGCCCTGCACAGCGCCCGGCGCGGGGAGGCGAGCGGAGCGCGGCACCCACATCCCTCGTCCCCATGCGGCGGTGGGCGGCTGGACGCTGCCGCCGCGGGAGGAGCTGCGCGCCCAGGCAACCCGTCCG
>VYZT01057653.1:2889-29222 GCA_013400735.1 Pomatostomus ruficeps | reverse complement strand
AGCGCGGTCAGGTGCGGGGCGGGCTGGGTTTTGGGATTCCCCCGCAGGACTGTGCGGGAGCGGGGAGGCGGGCGAGCTGCGCGCCTTCCTGGCTGGGGGCCGTCGGGTGTCCCGTCCTGTGTGTCGGCGCTCGCCCTCAGCCCGAACGCTCCCGTCGCCCGGCCCGGCGGGGACATTCTTCCTTAATGGGAAGCATCTGTCCTCCGGTACGGCAGAAAGAACCACAGAGGCGAGGGGGACTGCGGCTCCCCCGCAGCGCCCTCCGCCACAGCCGCGGCTGGCGCACGGCCCGGGCCGGGGCAGCGCCTGCAGGTCCGGCCGCCCCCTCCCACCAACCTCNGGGGCAGGCAGCCAATGGCGGGCGGGGCGGCCGAGAGCGCTCCCGTGCGCCCCCGTGCGGCGGGGCGGGGCAGCGGGAGCGGCGCCGGTACCTCCTGGCACATCCCGGAGGAGCGGCTCCGGCTTGGACGTGGGCAGAGCGCGGTAAGTCCCTCTGGCCGACCCTTCCCCAACCCCTCACAAGTCACTGCAGTCTCCTCTTCACATCAATGAACATGTCCTGAAAGGCATCTCTCACAAAAGGAATTTAAATGGGTAGGCTGTTTTTCAGAAGGAATTTTCATTAAGGAGAACATACGGAAAACAGCACCTGAAAATTCTTAAGCGAATTACAAGCTATTTGTCTTGTAAAGAATGCTAAGTGTCTCATTAACTTGACCACAGATATTTGGGAAAACTCTTCATCCCAATGAGCCTCTCCTTTGAACTGTAATGGTTTGCACATGATAATCTTAAGGAAAAAATGTGCATCTTGTTGCTCACAGATCTGAGAAAATCTAACTTTTATACTAAAAGCAAATAACTAATGGAACTAATAATAGCTGGTAGAAGTGAATGCCATTCTGTCATTGTCACAGTGTTGTACAAAAGCAGGAATATTAAATTTCTGTTACTAATAGCAGCCTGTATTCTTGTATGGCTTTAATTTGAAAAGCTTTCAAATTCTTGTGATGGTAGGAATAAGAATAGGAATGCTTTAAACTCATTTGTCCAAAGTTAGGGTGCTTAATCTGTAATAAGACCTTACAAAAATGATTTTATTTTTGGAATTGCTAATGCTTGAGGTCAATAACAGTTGTCTTTTCTTGTCTGTTCTTAGCACACTGTCCTTCTTTAAATGACTCTCATGGTTCTAGCCATGCAGACTTTGACACACTGTTCTGCAAATTTAAACTTGAGTATTGGTAGACATATAATAAAGTTTTTCTCTGAGGTTTTTGCTTACACTTTTAAACAAATTGTCCAGTTTTATCAGTTCTGATCAGTCACAATACGTGTTTGGCTAAGATTGCAATGTAAGAGTATATTCAACATCACAGAGTAACCCATGGCAAAGGATGACGGACTCTAGATCTATGGCAAACCAATTCTTTCTTTCACTTTCTGTCTCAATCATTTCCCTCATCTATTATGAATGAGATTCATTGAGCCACATTTTATCCTACTGGAAAGTTAGTAGCCTGTCTAAAAATTAGGCAGCTAGGTGAGGTGAGTTTGCTAACTAGGGACCTAATGAAGCTCAATTGTACTATTTCTAGTTATCTGATCAGGTAAATAACTGGTTTCATTCATCTTCAAGTGATTATTACTTTTTTTTTCATTGACTGTAGAGGGAGCCATGGCAATTTGCTTGAGCTAGATATGTCCCTAAAAGTTTTCTAGTTTTTCAGTGAGATGAGTACTACTCCTGATGTACAGAATAAGCCTATAAAACTTATTACCATAGGGATACAGCATAATTTTTTTAGAACAGGTATTTAGGAGAAGTGAGTAATGGGGAAAAAATTAACATTGAAGTAGAAAATGACATGCAATAAAGAAAATGGCTTTCCAACTGAACTTGGCCTTGATTGTCCGTAGACTTTCTGGACAATGCAGGTCATCACTAGGTATACAAAAGGTTTAAAATATATAAAGGGTATATAAAAGTTTAAAAAATCATTATTTCTTCTCTCTTTTCTTCCTTCCCGCCCTGGAACAATGCAGGAGGAGCCAGGCAAGGGGCAGAGACAAGATGGGGGAGCGAGTGACGGTAGGAGCGCTGTCCGTGGTGCTGATGCTGGGCCTGGGGCTGCCGCTGGGCACCCTGGGCTGCCCCCAGCCCTGCGCCTGCTACGTCCCCACCGAGGTCCACTGCACCTTCCGCTCCCTGGCAGCTGTGCCGGCACGGATCCCTAAACACGTGGAAAGAATCAACTTTGGGTCTGTATGGCAGCTTGGAGCAAACAGCTTTATGTTCTTAGTGCGGAAGCCTGGAGTGCTTATGCACATGTGGCGAACTGGGGTCTCTGTGTGCGCTTTTTAAGTAGAATTGCAGAGATGGGTACTTACTTGTTGGTGCTGTAGTTCAAACACTATAGTTGCTGGCATGGAGGAATTAGCTTAGCCTTTATGTTTCAAACAAAAGTTACTATTGTTTTCAAATAAATATTTGTATCATGGTGTGAGTTCTTTTTTTGGCAAATAGAACATTTAGTCTTTTACAGTATATAAAAAATGATATTGAATTAAACCTTTTATGGGATTTCTACATTTATACTTGATGTAAAAAAAAATACAGTAGGAGTAAAATTCTATGATGTAACCCAGTAGCATTTTGGAGAACAATGAGATTTAGCCTATCTTAAATGAATACAGTCGAAAGAAATTTGATCCATTGCCTTTGGAGTTGTAGTTTTGTTGCAGTTTTTTTCAAGCAACTAAGTGCAATATAAGCATGTTTTGGGAAGAGATTGCTCAGGCTCCATCTCACTTTTGTCTGCCAGGGTATTGCCGACTCACGTCTGTCAGATTTTAATACAAGAAGACAGGGACTGTTGGTAGGCTTCATGTCACAAAAGTACAAAAGTGTTGGGTCATTGTGTGATGTGGAATGCAGCAAGAGTCACAATCCTCTTCTGCTTGGTATCAGGGCTGCCCCACTCCCCATGATGAACTCACCCTGACAGCTTCAAGGCCTGTAAGCTGCAACTGGTCATGCAATGACTGGCAGTAGAGACCTTAGTTTTGTTTTTTTTTTAATCTTCTCCATAGTTAAAATTTCTATCCACCAGCATTTTATCTACCTAAAGCCTAATTTTACTCTTAAAATGGTCTTGTGCTCAGTAGAGCTATATTAAAGAAATATATACCCCAATCCCTAAACTGCTTTTGCAAATGGGATGTAGACTTATAAGTTATTAAGGTGTTTGGGCTGTTTTCTTAGTAAAGTACATTATTTGATATACTGTTAGCATAAAAGCCATTTCCTCTCTTTGTATGTCATCACTACAAATGACATTTTCTAAGTTGTGCCCTTTCCCAGGAAGAAACAGTCCTAAGTGTCTGTCATAGCACTTCTTTCACTTTGAGAGAGCACTTTTATCTTATTTCTATTTTAAGTGCTATGCATTTAGGAGGTGAATATTATTTTTCTAACTGGAAATTATTTAGGAAAAAATTTTATTTAGACAAGTTCATGTCTTTTTCAAAGGACTGATTTTGAAATAAGGAATCAGCTAAGATGACTGCTATAAGCTTAGTGGATCTGCAGAAGGACTAAAAATATTAATACAGCTGTCTAATTTTTTAGGAAATTAGGAATCTTTAGATAGATAACATGGTGAGGATCCAAAAGTATTTTCTCCATATTTGAAGTATTTTAATTTCATGCCATGTCTTCCCCTGCTTTCTAGAAAATACTAAGAAATTGGAAAAATCTTTAGAATTCTATGCTTAGTTTTAAGACTTCATGCCCAGATTAGATAATACGTTTGATTTTCTGTATATATATGAAAAACCCAATTGTAGAGCTAGGCCACCAAACGTAACTCTTCCAAATTGGCAAATAAAGCCTGATTTGCTTATCCAAAGCAAAACTGAGTAGATTTTCTGTATTCTTATCTAAACAGCGTTTCAAGGTTCCAATTATGTAATTGGAAGGTCACTTCCTAGATCTTGTGTATTTAGTTAATGTAGCCAATTACATGTTGTAACAGTAAGTGAAGCAGGATGTGGCTTACTGCTTCTTGTGCTGTTGGGGGATACCCATTTTTAATGTTTACTCTCCAAATCTATATTTATTTATTGTCAGATCTTACTTTGGCAACACTGCAGCCTGTCTAGTTTGCCAGGCTCCATAGCATCATGGTTTGGCCACAGGCCATTGACTTATTGCCATTCCATAAACTGAGCTGCATGGAAAAATATACTGACAACTACTAGAACTTAAATGCCTATTTATTAGTTTTACTCCTAATTTATGGCTGAAGTGCCACAAAGTGAGTTAAAAGAAATCTTAATATGAACTAAGCATGCTTGGGCCTTGTAAAAATCTTTCAGTAACTTCTGGCCTTTTGACAATGCATTAAGGCCCCTCCAATTTCTCCTGAAAGTCAGGTTATACTAACTTTACATTTGCAGTCTGTGACAGTCAGTGTATAAAATGTAACTGCATGTGTGATTTTTTTTTCCCCAGGTTTAACAGTATACAGTCTATATATGAAAACTCCTTTGCAGGACTTACAAAATTGGAATTGCTCATGATACATGGAAATGACATTCAGAATATTCCTAATGGTGCTTTGGAAGATCTTGTGTCTCTGCAGGTAATGCTTAGGTTTTCCTAAATTTCAAAACTAACTTCCATGAATAACAGAAAACAAAAATAAGTATTCTTTACTGTGCCTTTTTAGGATTAAGATATATTTTTCCCCAAAATACATTGTATATCTATTAACTATGCCTGTGTATAACTTGATAATGCCAACTATAACACTCAGTTTTATTCTACCTCTTTGACCAGCATATCATTTTTCAGTGCTGCAAAAGATTTGAATGTGGGAGGAAGACATTTATTTGATTGCTATTCAGTTTGAATTTACGTTTAAAAAAATACTAATCTCTGGTTTTATGTGTTGGTTCTTTTTTTAAGGTTTTCAAAATTAGTTACAATAAATTGAAAGCCATAACTGGCCAAACTCTCCAAGGACTTTCAAGCTTAATGAGACTGCACATGGACCACAACAGAATTGAGTTTATTCATCCCAATGCTTTTAATGGTTTAACTGCTCTAAGACTGGTCCACTTAGAAGGAAATTTGCTCCAGCAGCTTCACCCCAACACCTTTTCAACATTTATGGTCCTTGATTATTTCAAACTGTCAACAGTAAGACATCTCTACCTGTCTGAAAATGCTCTTAGGACCTTGCCGGCAGGGATGTTTCAAGGCATGCCACTGCTGGAAAATCTTTACCTTCATGGAAATCTATGGGACTGTGACTGCAGTTTGAAGTGGCTCCTTGAATGGAATGAAGTCTCTGGAGGTAGGAGCATAAGCTACCAGTGTTTATTGAACTCATAATGTTGGTTTTTTTTTTCCTGTTCTGCATGTTGATGGTTTTGTTATTTCCTGAGTATTATTACCAACTTGATGTCAATGTGCAGTATTAAATTCTGTTACCATTCAATAAATGTGTGTGTATTTAAAAAACAGGGTTAAAAGAAAGCAGTTTTGTTTCATTAGATAAAAATATGTATTTAGTAGCCAAGAAATCAGCCATTACATTTGTGATGACAGAAGGTAGAAGTTTATAATTGGAAAGAGGAGGTAAGTTATAACCTTTTACTGCATTTGCTTGCACAGAAGTACACCTTTGTCTAAGGGCTACCAATTATTTTCAACCAAAAAAGCTGCTGACTATGTGCTCTCATGGAAGGTGGTAACATTGAATTTGAAGTTGTTTGTCTAAGGAAGGAAGGAAATCAGGTTGCCAAATTCCTGGTTAAGTTCTCTAACTTTGATTCTACTAACATTAAGGCTGTAGGATGCATCCTTCATGTCTATCCATGTTTCTTCATTGACCACAACTTCCTTGTATTATGTAGCAAATCTATATTAAGCATTTTCAAGGACTTGCAATGTATTTATTTTCATTAATTGTAATTGTAATTATTTAACTGTGGGATTTTTTTCATAAAATATCTAGTCTATCTTCATTCAGGCTTAGAGATGATGAAAGTATCACACTGCCTAGACTGGAACACTTCTGATTGTGTGCAGAAGCAAAAAAGACAGTTTTATAATGCCTCTGTGTCAGGAATACACTAAATGAAGAGCGGGTTGAGTGTCAGTTTTCAGGTTGGGCATCAGTTCACCAGAGGAACTGGTGTCACACGAGAGCTACTGCTAAAATATTAAGAGGGAATTGGCATTTAATTGTAACTGAAGATGTCTCAGATGAGTGATGGAGTCAAAAGGTTTACATCATGATTTGAAGTACATATGGTGAATGATGGTGAGTCTTGTCATCTTAGAATACGTAATACATTGCAATTTTGCACTTGACTCTAGGACAGTATTTTTTAAGAATGTGCTATGCTTGAATGAGTAATATAAATCTTCCTGACTGAAGAGCTACTTGAGGCATCTAACTCAAATTGTGTGTGTATGTGTAATGGGTGTACTTAAGTTGTACTGTAAGTTATAACAGTGAAATATTAGATGAACCTTCTTTCCTTTTTGCAGTGTTCGCTTGCTAGTATTTTTATTCAGTTAGGCTACCTCTTTACACTAAAACAGTAGTGATTTTTGGAAGGAGGAAGAATTTATTCATGCCATTTTAATTTATGACAGATTTTGTATCTATATATAACTATAATGTTAACTTCTTTGGGAATTCTCTCCAGAAAGAGTTATTAAAATTCTTCAGACCAGTGTAGCCACTGCCAAGTTGATTGTGGGCCAGTTTTTCCTTATCTTTGAAACATCCTGTTTGAATCTGCAAGATAAACTGCAGATATATAGATATAGATATATCGATATATTCCATTTGTAACAACTTTTCAAGAAAATTGATTTGTCAGACTAGCAAAGGATATATTTTCAATGAAAACAATGGTATGAAAATTTGCTGTGCGTTTCCCTGACATTTTGCCTTATAACCCACCAGTATACTGTTCATTCATTCAAAGATCCCTCATCCTTCAGGATGATACTTATTCCTAGAATAACTGTAATACATTTTATTTGCTGTATGCTTCCAAACTAAATACCTAAGGTGACATTTGGCATTCTAGTGAGCAGAACAGTATTATAAATATATGATTGTTACTTTGCAGACAACAGTCTTTCTGGCATTGACAGAAGAGAGGAGTCAAGGCTGTAATTTCCTGGTCTAGTTCTTCTCTGTTTTAGCTTTTTTGTACTATTACAAAGTTTACAGTTGTTTCAGAGGTCAGGGAGGAAGTGGCACTTATCTTTTTCTTTTTCTTTTTTTGTTTCCTGCTGATAAATAGCTTGTAAGTGCACGAACTAGTCAGCCCCTTTTGGTAGCTACAGTAAAATGTTTTGTGTACTGCCAAT
Organism: Pomatostomus ruficeps; assembly: GCA_013400735.1. Classification (NCBI taxonomy): domain Eukaryota; kingdom Metazoa; phylum Chordata; class Aves; order Passeriformes; family Timaliidae; genus Pomatostomus; species Pomatostomus ruficeps. The sequence goes on along the minus strand of VYZT01057653.1, from coordinate 21,820 downwards.
ACTGTTCTTAATTAATAGAGAAAAATAAAAAGCTTCCTGGATTATTTAATGAGGAAGTCCAACATTTCTCAAGTAAATGCTGTATTTTTGAAAGCTGAAATGTCCCACTCCTCTTCACATTAGATCCACAAGTTAGGCTGTCACTGTAAAAATGCAGACTTTTCGACACAGAGTAGTTTGTTGCTGATTTAAATGTTGCCGTGCACACTTCAGTTTCTAGGCATTTTATTCAGAGGTAGTGAATCTAAGTTTCAGAAGCATGGAGTATTCAGTCTTTTCATTAAAGTCAGAAGAAATCACGATCAGGTTGTGAATCACGTGCCCATTCAGCTATAAAACAAAGAGGTGCCATTCTAAAAGTCTTGCCTTATATGTCATATGACATAATGCAATCCTCATGAAGTTCATTTCACACTTCCAAGAGTTGTCTAACTCTAGAGCAGAGTTTTTCAGCTTATTTATCTTTTGTTTTCCCTTCTATTTTCTTTCTCTTTTTTTTTTTTTTGCAGGTGTTTTAAAATGCAAAAAGGACAAAGCCTATGAAGGGGGACAGCTGTGTGCTAAGTGCAGCAGCCCAAAACAACTGCAGAAAGAAGACATTCAAAACTTGAAAGATATTTCCTGTAGGAAACCTATCATTCAGTCCTCACTAAGGCAAAATAGCAGCACTCAAGATGAGGAACATGGTGATAGTTATGAACTCCCTCCGGAAGAACTTCAGTCCTCGCCATGGACAATTGCTCTAAATATGACTGATGAGCATGGCAATATAGTCCACCTGAACTGTGAAATCAAAAAACCAACAGGTTCTACCAAAATTCAGTGGAATCAAATCCAGACTCAGGAGATAGATATAAATGCTACAATTGCACTGGATTTTGAATGTCCAATGAATCGAGAAAACTATGAAAAACTATGGAAACTTATAGCTTACTACAGCGAAGTACCTGTCAAATTAGAGAGGGAACTTTTGCTCAGGAAAGAGCCTAAAATAAGCTATCAGTACAGGCAAGGCTCAGATTATGATGCTCTTTATTACACAGGTGTAAAAGCTCAAATACTGGCTGAGCCTTCCTGGGTGATGCAGCCTCTTATAAATATCCAATTAAACAGGCGCCAGAGTACAGGGAAGAAAGTGGTGCTATCTTTTTTTACTGTGTTTTCTCAGACAATTCATACCAAAACCACCAGGCAGCAGAGAAACTGGGTAATGATAGAGCAAAATCAGAGCACTAGGACAGCACAGAGTGTGGTGGAAGGATCAGAGTGTCAGCTGAGCTGCAGTGTCAAAGCTTCCGAGAGCCCCTTCATTCAGTGGCTTTTTCCAGATGGAACTAAACTGCAAGCACCTTTTAATCAGAAAGACAGTAGGTTTTCCATTCTCAGTAGTGGCCAACTCATAATCAAAGCAGTGAGTTACACTGATGGAGGTGTGTACCACTGCATTGCCCAGGTGAGAGATGATGTGGATGTAATGGCTTACAGACTTGTTGTGCAGCCTGCAGCTATTCAGGTAGCTGATTCAGATGTAGCGAGAGTTGAAAAAAATGTTGGCGATCCAATAGCTTTGCCGTGCAATGCAATTGCCATCCCAGACCCACAGTTGAGCTGGATTCTTCCAAATGGTCAGGTACTCAGTGATTTATCAAACTCTTCAAAAGGCTATATGCTGCCCAATGGTACTTTGTTTATTCCAAGGAGCCATGTCACTGATAGTGGCCATTACAGATGTGTGGCCGTCAATCAGCAGGGATCAGATCAGTTTGCTGTAAGGGTCACAGTAAATAAAATGGTGTCTGACAGGTCATTTAAACGAATAAAACTAAAGAAGCGCCCAGGCTTAAAAGGTTTGTCAAAAACAAGAGGGCGAGTCCTAGATGATGAGGGATCAGGGGCAGGAGGGGTGGAGGAGTTCCCACGAAGAAAGAACCACCTAAAGGACTGGGAAATACCTTTTAAACAAAGAAGTGACCAGGTACCAGAGGCTCAAATTAAAAAGGGGAAGAAGGGAAGAAGGAAAATGAAAATCTGGAAAAGTACTGATAGAACCCCAGACAGCAATGTTGCAGAAGGCCGGAGAGTATTTGAATCTCGAAGGAGAATTAATGTGGCAAGCAAACAGATCAATCCACAGCACTGGGCTGACATTTTGGCAAAGGTCCGTGGGAAGAATCTTCCTAGAACAACAACAGCTACAGCAGTCCCTGCAACAACTTCACTGCCATCAGTCGTGCAGGAAACTACTCCCTCCCCTTATCCCTTAGCCAGCCCTCCACCTTCAGAGACAGGAGCTGATGTGGTGGACTCCTCTGTTGATGCATCACCTGGAGGTGAAGATGAGCAATTCTCAGTCACTGTTTCACAGAAGACAGAAGAGTTTTCAGTCCAGTCTGTATTAAGAAGATCAGAAACAGAACCATTCTCCAACCACGGGGCTTTAGAAACACCTGCAAGTATAGACACTGTAGACACTACTTTATCAGGTCCATACTTGACTCCTGTCTCTGCAACTCTGCAACCCCAAGGGGAGCAGCGTCTTGATGTCAGGATGGATGATTCAGTTGCCCTCACTGAAGAACCTCTAGCCAAACAAATTGTGACAAACTTTCCTAATGTTCAAAGCAGTTCATTTACAGTGGAAAATGTAGATAAAACTGTACCTTCTATATCTGAAGAAAATTCTGCTTTTGCTGAGCTACCACTTGATGCTACTCTCCTTGCTGAATCTCAGACTGTGGATCTTCACAGCACCTTGAAGGCAACCTTGAAGTTAAATGAAGTGGGCCCAATGAGTGTTGTCACCATAACTTCAGCACCTTCTCAGTTTGATGTGATCATCCCAACAGATTCTGTAGGCACTACTACGGTTTCTTCATCCACTTCTCCATTTGTTAGAGAAAAGAGCAATGATGCGAGATACCAGCACAAAAAAATATCCACAAGTCGTGCAAAAACAACAGACTTAAGTAACAGTTTTCCAGCTGTCACACCCATCAGGGTGCAGAGCATAAGAGAACCTGAGACCTACAGGAATACAGTGACTCAGGAAAGCATGTCCAGCAGTTATGCAGACAATGCTCAGAGAGAGGAACACCGAAAAATGGCTTTTCCAAAACCAGGTCCCATATTCATTTTACAAGGTGCTAATGCTCCTCATAAAGCAGCAGAGGGGTTAGAAACAGCTTCTTCCGTCAGCAGAGTGACCACTGTCGCCACCACAACAACTCCATATAGAAAGACCATGCCTTCACTTATTACTCACCATGGTAGAAAAAGGCCTTATGGGAGAAGGAGAAGGCCAAACAGAATCCGACAAAGACCAAAGCCTTTGCCACGTGTTGTTTTAACCACAGAGCCAATGCGTATAATTCCAAGGACACCTGAAACTGAAGCTGTTACCAAAACTTATTCTGCAACTCTTGAAAGTCCTGATCTTAAAATTGTCAAAATACAGGCTAGGAAAGAGGAGCGTATGGAATCCACTCCTTTATTAATTCCTGATTCAGGTGTCACAGAGAAACAAAAAATCAGAGATGTAGTCACAACTTCCTCTTTTAGGCCTACTACTTCTCCACCTGAAGCTAAACATGTGACACACCCTACTAGTCCTGAAACCTTGGCACTTCCAGTGACTGCACTCGTCACAATTTTATCATCGTATGCTGTACATGATGCACTTCACACAAAAGAGTCAGGTGTACCTCTGAAACCAGAGCCAAGCGAAATGCCAGCATACCACTCATTAGACAGTGTGTCTGAGGAGAAGGATATGAAAGCAGATTCTAAAACTGTGGAATATGAGGCAGAACAATCAAGCACAACAACTTCTGCATATAGGAACAACTCGATACTATCAGCAAAACCAAAATCTCAAGAAGAGGCTAACCTATTTGACTTAGAAGTTGTGGTTAATGAAACAACTGCTGGAACGTTCCAGCTGGCGTATCCCACTATGACTGATTTAGGTATTCCTGTTGGCACAGTTGAAGTTTTTAAGGACCTCTCAGTTTCAAAGGAGCCATGGAAGCCCACAGTAACTATAGAAACGCCAGCAAAAACTGAGCCACCTCAGCAACATGAGATAATTACTTTATCCTCGTCTTTCAGCACTGCAGAAACTCAGACTTTTCCAGTTAGAGAGACAAAGAAATCTGTTACTTCTCAGGCTGGGACAGAGCCATCTTCTTTGGATAGAAAGGAAACTATGTCACATGTGTTTCATCATTTGCAGACAACTGAAAAACCTCCTATTACATCCACTGCTTTTATTCCATTTATAAAACTTGTCACTCTTCCCCCTTCCATTTCAAGCACTTCACATCCTTCTCTTCATTATACCACCAAGGAAAGTAATGTCTTCAATCAAAAAAGGTTCCCAGAAGCAAAACAAGTTGGAGCAGGAGGTGACAAAATGGTGATGAGTTCAAGACAGAATGCTCACCCTACTCCTTCCTCTAACCAAAACAGGATTAGCATACAGTCAAAAGAGAAGCAATTCGAAGAGTTGTATAGTAGCAAGTCAAACAACAGTTTACTACTAAATCCAACTCTTCCCCATCCACCTGCTGGAATGATACCACGCATAAACCAAAGACGACCTGATGTGCCTCCAAAGCACATTCCAGTAAGAGGCACAGTGAAACTTCCTGTAACACAGGGCCCACTTCGCTATTTTATAACACATCAGCCTCTTCACTACACAAACAAACCAGAGATAACAGCATATGCAGCACGTACTATCCAGGACAGAAAACCTTTTGCTTCCCAGAGAGAAACAACTACCCCGACACAAGCCTCTCCATTTCACAAAACAAATCCATTAACTGAAAGCAAGTTCAGTAATCAGGGTCAGAACAGATACAATATTAATTCGAGATTTTTTGGAAATAACTATGTTCCAGATAACAGAGGCACAGCAGGGAGACTACCAAGTCAAGGGATCCCCTATTACCCCAGTTCCAGAATACCATTCCTTTTCAACAGAACAAGGATATTCCCTCACTTAAATATGTATCCTAAACCAGACATCCCTAGTCAGGTAGTCCCAAAAGACACAAATGAGAAGAAGGTTGCTCAGGTCTTACCTACTGGGATTACAGTGCAGAAAGCTACAGCTATTCCAGTGCCTCCAATGCCGCATGCCATAGCGACCACATTACCACCAGTGACTTTAAAGAGCACCCCTCCAGGCTTTCTCTCTCAGCACACAAAACCACAAATAACCACTACAGTTCATTCTTTTAAAAATGTTCATCATCGTCATCAAAAATTTCCATCTGTGCCTTACGTGGGAGGCATTATGCCACACAATTCGACTGTAATTCAGTCTTCCACTAATTTCAGGGTACATGGAGAAAGACCTAAAATTATCACAAAAGCGTCTCAGAGCATATCCATCCTTGCGGAAATGGATGCTTTTATCCCTTGTGATGCAGTTGGGGAACCCAAACCTTTTATTACTTGGACAAAGGTCTCTACAGGTAAGACAGAAAAATGTGTTCTTCCACATGGTTTGTAGGGGTGTTGCACAGAAATGCAACATGATCACAGGAGTAGTTCAAAATACTGAAAAATACTTTCTGTCACTTATAATCATTGTAGAGAGAATGATAAATTGCAACTAATCATTACAAGTAATAATAAATTTACAGTGTTTCTTGTAAAAGAAAACCTCTACCATGTAAAGAGTTCATTTTTGAAGAGTAATTTTTGGCTGTGAAAAGCAGCCAACTTTGCTTATTCACAGCAGTTAGAATTTATTATGACAATACTTGTGAGTAAGAGTTTGTTAACATTGCTGCCTTAAATAGTGATGTGTGTGTCATCTCCATGTGCAAAAAGAACAGAAAACTTGGATAAAGATTTAGGAAGAATCCTAAAACATAAGGCCTTTAAAAATTTCCACCCTGCCCATGTTTTCAAGCTAGTGGTTAGTTCTGCAATAGAAACAAAGACTAGTTTGAGCTATGGAGAGTCGGAAGATTTCGTGTGGGCCCTCGGAAGTTGTAATTGGTGTTGAGTAAACCTAAAATCTCACTTAAGACTTCTTCATTGCAACAATGTACATTTTAAACCCTTTGACTTTCTTTCTTCTCACCTTCACAGGAGCTCTAATGACAGCCAACAGCAAGTTACAAAGGTTTGAAGTCTGGAAAAATGGTACTCTCCTTATCCGAAATGCTCAACTTCAGGATCGTGGACAGTATTTATGCACAGCTCAAAACCTGCATGGCATAGATAAAATCATCGTTGTGCTCACAGTTGTAGCCCACCAGCCTAAAATTTTACTTTCCCGCTATCGAGATGTCACGGTCTACTTTGGAGAGACCATAGCAATGGAATGTCAGGCTAGTGGGACTCCAAGCCCACTAATTTCATGGATTTTCCCAGATAGGAAGATTTTGCAGACAGTCACCACCACAGAAAGCAGGATAATGCTTCATGAAAATCGAACCTTGTCTATCAAGCAAGCAACTTTTTCAGACCGAGGAGTTTACAAATGTGTAGCAAGCAATGCTGCAGGAGCTGACAGCATTGCGGTGAGGCTGCACATTGCAGCCTTACCCCCCATCATCCAGCAGGACAAGCAGGAGAACATATCCTTGCCCCTTGGTAGCAGTATTAACATTCACTGCACTGCCAAGGCAGCACCTTCTCCCAACATCCGCTGGGTGGTCTTTGATGGCACGCAAATCCGACCTTCTCAGTTTGTCAACGGGAATTTATTTGTTTTTCCCAATGGGACTCTTTACATTCGCAACGTCTCCCCCAAGGACAGTGGGACCTACGAGTGCATTGCTGCTAACATGGTGGGAGCTGCCAGGAGAATGGTACAACTCCATGTGAAGAAGCATGCATCTAATGCTAAGATCACTGGGAGCTCTCCTCAGAGAACAGATGTAACATACGGCAGCATCCTGCATTTGGACTGTAGTGCTTCAGGTGACCCTTGGCCTCGGATATTATGGAGGTTGCCTTCCAAAAGGATGATTGATTCCCTACACAGGTAAATTACTGTTTGGGCTGTCACAGCCAAATTACAGTTTAGATGAACTTAGAGAAAAGCCCACTCATATATGTAAAAGTTTCATTCCTGACTTTGGCAGGTTTTGAATGAGTCACCCAATCCTTAAGAAGGAATTTGAAATTATATCAAAAGATATAATCTATCAAGTCAAACCATATTTTAGCATATTTTTCTTGAAAGCAGTTTTACTCTTGAAAAGTTAGCTTCAAGTTTTTAGGATAAGCTGCCCCTTTTTGCCTTTTACAGCCACTTGTAAATGTAGTAGAAAGTCCAGTGGCAAAAGTTTGGATATACAGCTTGTGTACTGCTTGTTCCAATGTGCTTAGTCTGAATAATATTTCACAGGTGCCTGCTTTTCCCCAGGAGGAAAGAGATCACAGAATTTTATCTCTTAGGTAAATCATTACACATAGTAAATACAAGGCAAATAAATTGACTTATAATTACTTAAATAATCATGAGGATTTTAACATCATATATAAACAAATATTACCACACAATAAGGTCAGTGCAAACCTGGTTGCATATAAATGCCTAAAACAATACATTCTACAATGTTTGCAATATCAATTAAAATATCACTTCTACAAAACTACAATAACTGTCCTAAGACTTGGCTGAAAGCAAATTTCTGTGCTATAAATTATTCATAGCTCATCTTGGAGCACTATAAACAGATGAGAAATGCATAATTAGGAACAATTTTGTTCACAGCTGAACATAGTCATAATTTTTTATATGGACAAAAAATGTATTTAGGTAACCTGTAGATAGCACAAAATCCAGATTCCATTTTATGCCTCATAGTGGTAGCTAAAAATACTGTGTTTCTTTTTCATTTTCCTTTATGATCTTTATGTGGGCTGCTTTTCAAATGTTGGAGATCTTTGGGGAGAAAACTGTCTACTGAGGAAAGTTTGGAAGGTGGTTTTGACCACAATACACCAATTTCATAGTGAAGTGGAAAGGAATAATAGCTTTTTTAGCAAGTTGGATTTTTTGTCCTTATTTCAAAGCTTAGCAACATTTTGCTTCTTTGTGACTGTTCTAAAGGTTTAATATGTTATTCCCAACGCTAGAGGAAGTTCCTCATCTTTGTTTTTAGCTGAAGACCCAGTTACCAGACTCCATTATGGTCCATATAGCCTCATGTGGATTATGTCATTCAGAGATCTCATACTTGAATGTTATAGAATACTGTACATGTAATCAGAAAAGTCAGAACCATCATAATTTGGTATTTAGCGGATGTTTAATGATCAAAAACAGCATTAAAGTCATTAAACACAACAGAATTGCTTGGTTACAAATGAGTAGAATTATTTTTTCCCATGTGCTTTTTGGTGGTGAATATCCTGGACATTTCTGACCATCTAATCGTCTAACAATAGAAGTGTTCCCCCTTTTTTTTGGTATGGTTTTTTTTTAATATTGTTGAGTTGTTATTTCCCCCCCTCCCTCCCATTTCTCTCAATTATTAATACCCAAAATGAGATTTTGTAGCTCACATTAGGTTCTTTTTTCTTTCCTTACAGTACTTTGGAGACTAGAATCAAAGTATTCAGCAATGGGACTTTGGTTGTTCATTCAGTTACAGACAAAGATGCAGGAGACTATTTGTGTGTGGCCCGCAATAAGATAGGGGATGACTACGTGGTCCTCAAAGTGAATGTGATGATGAAACCAGCAAAAATAGAGCATAAGAATGAGAATAACCACAAGGTCAAGTACGGAGGGGACCTGAAAGTCGACTGTGTAGCCACAGGTCTGCCAAATCCGGAGATCTCCTGGGGTCTTCCAGATGGCAGTATGATCAATACCTTCATGCAGTCGGATGACAGTGGCAGCCGGATGAAGCGATACGTGGTCTTCGATAATGGAACCCTGTATTTCAATGATGTTGGACTGAGAGAGGAAGGGGACTACACCTGCTATGCTGAAAACCAGATTGGGAAGGATGAAATGAAAGTGCGGGTCAAAGTGGTAGCAGAGCCTGCAACCATCAGGAACAAGACGTACATCACTATTAATGTACCTTATGGTGATGTTGTCACAGTAGCATGTGAAGCCAAAGGAGAACCCACTCCCAAAGTGACCTGGCTTTCCCCAACCAACAGGCCTATTCCTGCCCTATCTGACAAGTACCAGATATACAGGGATGGCACCCTTCTCATCCAAAAGGCCCAAAGGTCTGACAGTGGTAACTATACTTGTGTAGCACGGAACAGTGCTGGAGAAGATCGGAAGATCGTTTTGATCCATGTTGATGTTCAGCCTCCCAGAATCAATGGTCATCTCAGTGCAATAACATCTGTGAGGGAGACAGCCATCAGAGACAGCCGGAAACTTATTGACTGCAAAGCTGAGGGTATCCCTGCTCCGCGCGTCCTATGGGCTTTCCCAGAAGGAGTAATCCTGCCCGCTCCCTACTATGGGAACAGGATCACTGTGCATCCCAATGGTACGCTGGACATCAGGGGGGTGAGGCAGACGGATGCCATGCAGCTCGTGTGCATTGCGCGGAACGAAGGAGGGGAAGCGAGACTGCTTGTGCAGCTCCTCATCACAGACCACTTGGAGAAACCCTCCTTCAGAGACCCTGTCAGTGAAAGGATCACTGCCATAGCTGGGCACAGCATCAATCTGAACTGCTCAGTCCAGGGGAACCCCAAACCCAGCACAAGCTGGATCCTTCCCAATGGCTCAGAAGTGCTGAGTGGCAGTCGCCTGCACCGATTTTACCATAAGAGGGATGGGATCTTACACATCAGCGGCCTGTCTGCTGGGGATGCTGGCACTTACCGCTGTACAGCCAGAAACCCGGGAGGCTTTGTGGAACGAGTAGTCTTCCTGAAGGTGGGACTCAGGCCAGAAATTAGCAACCAGTACAACAACCTGGTGAGCATCATCAATGGAGAAACTCTGCAGCTTCATTGCATCACCCAGACAAACCAGCAGGCACAGATCTCCTGGACACTGCCCAATGGGATGGTTATGGATGCCCCCCAGGCTGTCGGTCGCTTTTCCCTGATGGAGAATGGCTCATTGACGGTGCGTGAGGCTTCTGTATTTGACAGGGGCACTTACCTGTGCAAAGTGTCAACAGAGTATGGCACTTCTGTTATGACTGTGCCTGTCATTGTGATCGCCTATCCTCCCCGGATCACCAGTGAGCCAGCACCTGTCATTTATGCCAGGCCTGGAAATTCAGTTAAACTGAACTGCATGGCCATTGGGATTCCTAAAGCAGAAATAACATGGGAGCTTCCAGATAAATCACATCTGACAACAGGAGCTCAGTCCCGTCTGTATGGAAACAAATTCCTCCATCCTCAAGGGTCATTAGTCATCCAGCAGTCCACTCAAAGGGATGCAGGTTTCTATAAATGCACTGCTAAAAATATACTAGGCAGTGATTCGAAAACAACCTACATACACATATTCTAACATTAAAACAAGTGCCTTTGGCTGGATACTGGTGTTCAAGTCACTGCCAAACGAGTGCAATGAGGAAAGTACTGCTTGGAACAATGGCTAAGGAGAGAAGAAAAAAGGAATTAGTATCATTCCTTTTGTACTCAATGTGGTAGTAAGTCCCTGCAACAGAAGGAGGCATTAGACATACTGGAACTGAGAAGACTAACATGTTGGAAAAGGTCTTCTAGTTGTTAAGACAGTATAAGGTGATTTTTCATGCTATCCAATAGCATTTGAGACCTCAAGTACTCTATTCTTGTCAATAGTCCAAAGCTATTTCTTGTTCTAACAAGCACCTTAAAAGTACCAAAGAAGTATTAACTGTTAATAAGTGAGCTGCAGTGATAGAAGTACTTTAGTAAAACATAATTTTCCTTATATCCTGCAGCACCTTTACATAATCTAGGCTTATAGAGTACGATTACTAACCTTTCTGTTCATGCTTCTATCAGCTCTTCAAAATCAAAGACTAAATTAGCAAATAAGAGTGATCAATTTTAGAAAAAATACATGCAGAGATTAGCTACCTTAACATGTGAACATACATTTGCCAGCTACTAAGGATGCTATGGTCAATTCATTATATATTTTATATATATTTTTTAATCTGACTATGAGACTAGAAAGAGTAACAATGAACTTGGTCTCATTTTATAAATTATTGGTCTTTACAAGACTCTGATACTTAACAGTGTTTTATAATATTAAGGTCAATATACTGTACATTTTATAATAAAAAAATATTTTCCAAAGAATGTATTCACTGGTTTTCTTTTTCTTTTTTTTTTAGAAAATAACAGTGGGAGAATGGAGCTAGGTCAAAAAACCAGAAGCAATGTAGTATTATACATACTTATATTTGAACCAATTCTATTAGATTCATTTATAGACATTTTAGGGAAGACAAATTAGTATAATTGTTTATCTCTTTAAAAGTGATTTATTAATAGAAACATGTATTTTTCAGCATATATTTACAAGGTCAATACTTCTGCAGTCAAGGATTTTTATTGGATAATGTGCATAATTTTATGAAAGTTTATCTCTTGTGCTATAAAAATATTTGCTACAAGGTGCTGAATCAGCACCGTATTTCAACAAACTATACCAATCAGAATTTTGCAAATGTTAACTTACCTTTAAACATATGGGTTCTCTCAGATATTCCCGAATTCTTAAAGTTCTGCTTTTTCATAAAATTTATTCTCATGTTTTAGAATATGATTAGAATAAAAGCTTTATTTTTATTTTCTTTGTTGATCTAAATATGTCAGAAAGTGATGTAAAGTGTTTTGCTAATATTTACATTTTGCAAAAGCTGGAAGCAAAGATTTCCTCACCCCACAAGTTTATCAAGTTTAGAAAATAGTAAGCTATTGCAAAGTATATACTTATCATAATGGTAAACAGAACTGAGCTACTTAAAAGGTATGTGATTAGAACAAGAATATAGAATTAAATGAGAAGGGCATTACTGAAAGATACAAGGGGTACAATTTTTTAAAAAATCAGTGCAGGCTGAAAATCTGTGGTTTGTACCTAACTTTATTAAAGTTGTGGATGTTGCCTAATTACATAGCACTTAATTATGTCTTAGTTTCTTTTTATAGTTTAAACCCTTGGGCCCTAAATCACTAAATCAGTGCTCAAGAGAAAGCATGTGCCTGAATAGCTGGCAGGTATGTAGCTGCTTGTGAGAGTAGTTAATGAAGAAAGAAAAGAGGCATTTAAGATTTTTAACTAGATTGCCTGTGTGGTACTTTCTAATCTGGCTATTTTTCTTGAACATATAAGATATGTCTTTAGATCCTTTACTTTTAATTTTATAGTAGTTTTCCAATTTGTAAAACGGTCATACAATATTTAATAATAAAACACCTTGTAGAAGAGTCTGAAGTCAGCATTTGGCATTGTAATAGGAGTCAAGCACTTTTAATCATTTGTCCAGCCTTCACTTAACAGTTAGATGAATTTAGAGATATTCTTGGGTGCTGAATTACTTCTGTATATTTCCATTAAGTAGATTTCCTTTTATGTTAAGGGAAGGAAATGGAATCCAAACCCAAATTCAAACATTTGATCTTTTTGGATCAAACAAAGCATCTGATCATGTTTTATTCCTCAGTCCAGAATTTTCACAGCTGTCAATGGAAGTTTTGGAGGCTAAGAAATGAAAGATTTGGCTCTAGACATTTTCTTAAGTCAGAACATACATGCTTGCAAAATTCCTTCAAAAGTGGACTTAACTTTTTTTAATGTGTTATAATTTCCATCATGTTTGCCTTTACCTCTATTATGAAAATATACTCCCAATGAGAGACCTTTAAAATATCATTTTCTTCCAAAGTAAATGTAACTACAACTTAAAAATATCAAATGAACACTTCTTACACTCAAGCAGTATTTGGTCATATGTCGTGTCTGTCATACTCTCTCTCTGCTGATATACCAGTTGTCCAGGATATCTATCTTGAGTTCCTTTTGTAGAAAAAGAAAGTTCACAGGGAAACTAAGTCTGTTCCAGGACTTACATTCTTGGGCCTGAATCTACATGTCACTCCATGTGCTGAATCATTCATCAAATGAAGGCAATTGTAGGACACTGAATTGAAATAATAATTTCTTCCTTAGTTTCCAGTAATTATCTGCAAGTTGTGTTAAATAAATCAATGACAAATTCACATTACTTCAAGGATGCAACACTTCATTCATTTTTTTCTTCAGAAGTCTTCATTCATTTTTCAGACCAAGCAGCATGCGTTCAAAGGCACTGGAGTTTGGTTTTTTTCTGATTTGGGGAAATGCTGGGAAATGAAGTGCTTGCTCATGGTTTGAGAAGGTTTCTAAGTTTTCACTTGATCAATCAAAACAGGTCCTGGATAGTTTCCATGGAAAGGAAAACATGCCATTCCTTGCTTTTGCTTAGTGGAGAAGAAAGATTTGTTTATGTCCTTTTTTGGAGAAGCAGAATAGCGAGATTTCTTATTACAACAGTGCAGATTGAAAATTAACTGCAGTTGTACATGTATTTTTTTGCAATGGCTTTCACAGAAAGAGGTTCACTGTGACCAGGACACAACTAGCAACTAGTAACAAAAATGGATGTAGGAATATAGACCAGAAAAGCAATAAACAGGGAATTTAACAGGGTATTCATGTCTAGATCTGATAAAATTCCTAAAACACTATTGAGTTCACTTGTGCGTTTCTGTGATTATCTTCAAAACCGCATAAAGTCTGATTGTGGTACAAGAAGACCAGAAAAAATGCCAAAGCTGTAGTTGAGAAAACATGGATCAGCAAAACTCTGGTATTAAGAGAGGTACTCTGTTTAACTCATTACTAAACAATCAATTTCAAAGCATCTGGAGTAACACAGTGATAGGAAGCTGCTGCTCTGCATGTTTCTGTAAAAAAATCATATAACAACAATTTAGTTATCTTCTCACACAAGTAGTTAGTACAGAGTATGGGAAGAGAAAATTGGTATAGTATATCTTACTTTAGCAGATTTTTTTAACTTAGCCATATGGGATGTCCTCATGTCCAAACTAAAGGAATGTGATTTATCTATTATAAATTGGGAAGATAGATGTTACAGAGGATTCATGAGTAACTGCTTCTCAGTTAGGAGAACATGTCAACTGAATCCATCTTAGGACTGTTGCCTTCCCACATTCATTAATGGTTATCAGGTATAGGGAAGACACTTCAAAAATATATGAATATTACAAAATTGAAAGATACTAATATACATAGAACCAAATTGCAATTCTGAATAATCTTTCTAGATGGGTGAAATGATTGGAATTAAAAAATACCGCCCTCCACACCAAAAAATACAAATGTGAGAATTATATTCAAAAGGAAGACAATGAATACACATACAGTAAACAGTGAAGAAGGTGTAGGAGTTGCACAAGTTGACAACATGACATTCCAAACAAAACCTTATCACTTTGAAATCTTTTCAAGAGGGCTGTGTGAATGAACATAATGGACATAATTTGTTTACAGTCAGGCTCAAATACAAATAAATTGAAAAGAATCCAAGGAAGCTTGTTCTGCCTAAGAAAAAAAGGCCAAATATTAAATACAACAGTTAAGAAAATGTGTAGTCCTTATAGAAACAGTGATCAGTTGTTTTTCAGGCTCACTGAGGTTAGTAGGAGGAACTTACTCCAAGCAAGCTCTAGGCTAGATACTAGGAAAACTTTGTAACTGTAAGAACAGTTGAACAATGTATTATTTTTCTGAAGAACATTTTGAAATTCCATTCTTTGGAGACCATTAAAAAAAGTTTCGTCTTATAATTGTAACATAATCAACATTCTTGTCCAAGAAACTGAGAAATCTTGGGGTTTCTTTACATTTACTTGGACTTTCATCACATCCCTATCTTTCCTAGATTTCCCTATTAATTAGATGCAGCTGTAAAAGAAAGATTTGTTTGCTAACTTTAGTCTGGGCTTGTGATTTTTATCTATGTAACCTTCATGATAATCTATGAGGGGTTATTAACCACTTAGTACATAACAGATACTGAAACATGACAAATAGGTCCCCTGTTATAACATCTTTATGGTGGAAGTCTTGTGGAAAGATTTCTAGAAGCAGCTATGTCATAGGATCTTTTTCTCATTCAAAGATTTTGGTTAACAAAGGCATCTCACACCACATCATTCACAGAGTTGCCCAGAGCAGGAAAAAAGAACTGCAAGGATTTTATGTATTTCTTTTACCCAGCCTGGGTTTTATTTATCTATATTTTCAAAAAAGTGTTTGCAATCTTTCAATGCAGCCAGCTACCATGAAAATACCCTAAAAGCTGTACAAGCATATGTATAGCTTTTAATATAATTTCCTCTCTTTTATTGTTTGCAAATTGACCACAGCAGGTTTTGAATGATAAAATGCAGTGTAAATCCTCACAGAGAACATTTAACACTCCATTAATCACCTCTCAATCATGTTTCCTGATAAAGATGATAAGACAGAAGCCACTGCACACAGCAGGGAAGCACATCAAGTAGATTGTGGAGAATTATCATGCTGCAAAAGAAATAGTGGCTCGTTAAAGCTGTTGCAATTCCTTGATGTATAAAGTTAAAAATTGATGTGTTTGCCCCAAAGGTGTGTTTACTTTTTGCTGCTATTTCTGTTGGCCTAAAAAAAGATACTGTTTTTTCCTGAAAACCTTTTCTTGCTGGTTCAGTCCAGTATCACCAACACGGAACAGTTAGCAGAAATGCTAGTAACTTTTGTAATTGTCTGAGTTAGAATTTCACCTGCCATAAACCAGTTGAGCCTGGCTCATGAGCCACCCAAAATGTTCACCCATTCTGTGAGCATCCCCACCTTTTTCCTTGGATGGAAGTTGAGTTTCACAGTTGATGTAATAGTGAGAGAAAGAGAGTGCAAGCAATAAAGAGACCGTGTAGTGATAATTGAGGACACTCCTATTTTTTAAGTCTTTAGTGCATGAGAAGTTCTGAGCCTCTGCTTGCTCTTTTGATAAGGCAAACTTTTCTTTGCCTGGAAGGTAGCCCTCTCATGTTTCTCTCTTTCCCATATGCAAGACCCACTGCTACTCTTCATATATGGTGAGAGTGATGCATCTGACACCTGGGGTACTGCAACAAGAAAGATACTATCACATAGGACTGTGGATGTTGCGACATTGAACTGCAGCTGTGTACCACCTACTAAGCACTTCTTTGAATGTGGGACCTCCACAAAGGGAAATGCATGTTTGCAGCAGTGCTGCTGCTTCTTCCCTTCTCTATGACCCCATTCTCCAAGCACAGCTGGCCATTATATCAAAGAATTCACAGACTGGCCCTGGCGATGTGCCAGATCACTGAGTGGTTAAGAGGCATGAATATATGATGTCTCACAGCTGTTAGGGACTGGAAGTGGCAGCCAGCAGTGTGAGTCTTGACAAGTGCAGGGTAGGATGACATGAGATGGATAGTGAGATTATAAAATTAAAAGAAAAGTGGTGCCGTAACACCCTAAGTACCTCTCGTGGTGCTCTGTATCATTCAAAGCACACCTGATATCATATGTATGTTCCATAACCCCTGAATTAACAACTCATATATGGGTTTCACTGTTACCTTTATTCCCAGTGTTAGTTAAAAATATAATTCAGGCTCTGACTCAAAACTAGATTTTTTTTCCTTGCTTCTGCCACAAAGGGTCAATGGATTAAGCTGCTGTACTCGCCTACTAAGAGCTGCTCTGTGCTCTTATGAGCTTCTCTGGAATATTAAAATAACAGACAAAATGAGAAACATTTTAATAAGATTCTATTTACTAACCTGGGAAAAACAACCTGGTAATCAGGGATGACAAATGCATGCAGCTCCTGTAAGGCTAACAAACCACACATCTCACTGAAAGTTCTTGGAGTCCAAATTGTCTATACAAAAAAATTCTTAACTCTTTCTTAACTGAATCATCTTTTTCAGTAAAGCGAGCCTGGGAACTGATGAGGAAATTAAAAATCTGAGTATTTTGAAAAAGCAAAGGAAAAGTATGGCAATTGGGGCTTGAATAAGTGATGCAAAGGGCCTTTCTAATATGAAAATGGAGGTTAACATCTAATTGTATACTTTTAGAACACTAACATCTTGTCAAAATTTTTTATACAGTGTGCAGAAAAGGTATACTATGCTCTTCAGTTGTTTTTAAAAATTCTGCTAATACCTTGCTTAAAATTGGAATAAAAAGTGTTACTAGGCATTCCTAGTGACTATATTATGACTATATTACTGTGCTATTATTACAGCAAGTGTACATAAACAAATATACAGGCATCTTATACTACATGCTTTGTATTGTAAGCTGCAACACTGATAAAATTAAAATTTATTTCTATTCATCTTTAGGTCTCACATCTGTAAGGGGGGTAGGGGGTGTGTGGATAAGAAGATTGTTTACAAAGCAGTTAGGCAAGGTGGGGTTAGGTGATCTATTAGCATGCTGCCAAAAAAAAACCTAACCCCAAACCCACACTCCCCTTTCCCTGTTTTCAGCAGTAAATTTCCCCATCATCTATATATGCCAGCTCTTTTATTAATGTGTACTCTTTCTTCAGCCAGTTCAATTCTTTAATTTGCTAAAAAAAACTAATCAGGAAGGGTGGAAGACAAATGGAGTGTATAGTTTTCTGCCTGGTTAGTAAGCTGAACTGGCTCATCCAGGTTTCTAGTGAAAGGTCCATGAGCAAGAAAGCAAATATGCAGCAATCTGGAATGAAGCAAGGAGACGCAGGGTCACCTTTTCCAGCCGCAGTAAACTGATAAGCTTACCCTGGCATTTCATCTGCCTTTGACCTGCAAGTAACTGGGGAGAAAAAAACCTCTTAGAATATAAAAAGATGTTTCTCTTCTACCTAAACTCTTCAATGTGCATGATTTTGTAGAGCCTTGTGAATGTTTTCCTGAAGCATATGTAGTTGTACCTTCGTAACTGTGTGTAATGATACTGACCAGCAGACCAGTGTAGCTGGGGAGTCAGTGACCCATATCACAATGAACCTGAGCAGGTGCAGGCCCGTGCAGAGCTTGCAGTGCTGTGTTACACATCCAGCATGGCCTTCAGACCCACCTTGTGCTGCTCACATCCCTTGGCTATAAAATAGACTTGCACAGTAATTATAACAGAGAAGCCTGCAGGCAGCTCCCACTCAGTGCCAGCGATTACACTGCCTGCATGGCCTTGCCTTTATCTCACGGTGTGAGTTCACATGTGCATATCTTCTTTGTTTGACAGTAGAAATGATGAGTGGAGTTGTTTACATTTTAAAAAAGTAGCTCAAATAACCAAACTGGGGCAACTCTACCATGGATAGGCTCTGCCCAGCATTCCTCATCCTGATTAGAGGCCTGTTTGGCACTGCATAACTCAGGGTTTCCAGCACCTGAAGGGAAGAAGGTTATCTTTATCACCCTCTCTTTATAGTGCTAGCTCTAATAAATGCTGATTTAAAATACCCTTTACTGAGTGCCTTTCTTCCTGCAATCATAATGAACCAGTACCTCTTGGTGCAAGGCACAGTGTATTCATTCCTCTGGATTGCATGATAGCTGTGTATTCTAATAATCATTCTAGGGGAGAAGTGTTTTCTTTATAAAAGGCAGTGTTGGTAAAAAGAGAAAACTCAGGCAAAATCTCTCATACAGAAATTTTTATTGTTTTTCACAAACTGACTTAATTATGCATTCTCCAGTCTGTAAAGGAGGAACTCTTTCAACTGAATTTTTAACTGCTTTCTAAGGCCAGAAGAACTTGCACAGAATTTTCTCTGTGTGCTGGACAACTTGAAGACTTGCCCTCAGACCATATCCTCAACTTTCTCATAACCTTGCACAACAAAAAGAACATTAATCTAGTCACCTCAGTACTCTGACAGACAATTAT
>VYZT01057651.1:267-26426 GCA_013400735.1 Pomatostomus ruficeps | reverse complement strand
GTTGGTGTTGATCTCTCCAACATTCCATAAAAATTGCTGTATAATCTCCAGAATCTCTGCTCTATTCCAAAATAGTTCTTCCCTCCATCCCATAGTAAGTCCTATGTCCCTTAAAGCGGCATCTCCCCTAGTTACCTTGCATTTACCAACTGACAACATCTTTGAATGTCATACAGTGACTTTCAGCTGCACATTTATAGACGGAATATAGAGATGAAAGATGAAATCCAATTGTTGTAACTAGAAAATGTTGATGTGACATTCATGGTCTTTGACAGTCCTTAAAAAAACAGTTAGAGTTTAGAATGTGCATTGCAAAATTGCAAGACCAAGGTTGTTTGGTTACTACTATGTAGATCAAGTATCATTTTCTTGAACATCACTACTGTTTTTTCAGGAGCATATTTTACTGAAAGTAGAGGCCTGTAACAGCCCCAAAGTAGCAATGCACTAATTGGAACATAATTCTGGCTTGCCCTGAACCCAAATAGAAGTATATTATGATTGTGTTAACACACAGATTTGGGTTAACAATTGTATAGTATGTACATCATATAACCACAATATATAAATAGTTTGTAACATCATTAAGTCAAGGATAGGAACAATCTATAACTATTTTACTTTAGTTAGTGACCACCAAAAGAAAAATATATATGTAGCTCCATGTAGAAAAAAATAACTATATTTTTACATACTTGTGAGAAAAAATGGTTGTGTTAAAACAGTGAATGAAACCTATCCAAACTAAAAATCCTCCTGAATTATTTGTTGAAATCCTTGTGACAATTTGTTTCTAAAAAGGGACTTCAAACGTAATAACTGAATTTAAATGTAAAGAGGTATTGAGGTGGGGATGCAGAAAATACTTAGACATATCTATGTTAGTGTGATATGATTTTTCTCTGAAGATTGTTGAAATACTATGCTGAAAAATTCTTGGATGAATATTTTAGAAGTATGTGCTACTTTTTTTTATTTTCTAAATGTTGCTTATTAAAACTGAATGAGACTTATACTTACAATTATAAGGAGACTATTGCTATTACATTTGTTACTGTTCTTTCAAAAAGCATTTAAGGAGTATAAGAATGTATCAGATGACTGAGAATTTTGATTTTGCAGTTAACATTAAGCTTTTAGGACAAAATAACAATTTTTTTCTTGTCAAGAAATACTACTCAGGTCTCTTTTTCTCAAGAAAATATAAACACTGAAAATTGCTTTAAAAAAAAAAGTCCTAGGATCTTTCAGTAATCTAAAAAACCCCATAAACCGAGACTATCAAAAATTAAAGAAGGTAGAGTAGTGCAGGCAGAAAGTTCAGAAGATGAATGTGAGTCAAAATTAACTGCAAAAACTGTTTATTTTATCAAAATTATGCCGTGTTTTGTCTGACAATCTGTCTCAAAGCATTTTTTGAGCTGACTAGAAAACACTCTCCTAAGTATTTGTATGCATAAGAACCTACCTATCTGATAGAGGAAAAAAGAAAGTACTTACTATGTCCGGGACTTTATTTGGTAGTTTTTGTAGCATCACTAGGATTTACCAGAACAAACTGTCAGCTAGAGAGCAGAGATGAAACACAATTAATGAGCAGATGTGTCACCCAGGGAAGTTACCCCACTCAGAGTTTCGGCCCAAAGGTATAAATAAATCTACTTTTCATCAGAGCACGCTACCCAATAGGTCATTTCTATACAAGGCCTAGGGAAACTGAGAATGCTACCATTTCTGAAGGCTGTATGGGCTTAACTGTGATTAAAAGTGACAACCAACTTTCCCTCTTAGCTGTGTGCTGAGATGACCTTATTGCAGCATGCCTGTATACTCAAATATTTGCACTGTTAACGTTGCTTTGCAGAGATTGTTAGTGATAATTAGTCTGTAGTCTTTCCTGCTGGAAATATAGCTAAATGTACTGTGTTCCTCAATAGTTACTATTATTTCTGTTTAACTTAAGGTATCCTGGGAAAAAAATGCAATCTTTCTTTTTCATTTGTGCCATTTCCTTTTGTTTCTGACAACATATGCCTTTGATTATAGAAAATTAGTATTAAACAAAAATAAAAAAATATGTTGTAGTGGCAGTCATTCTAAGAAGACTGAAGGCTTGAAAAAGCAAAAGATTCAGTATGCCTTAATTATAAATTTTGATTTTTTTTTAAAACAATGTGAAGCACTATTTTATTTTTCTTCTTATATATGGGAAAAAAACCCAACAAAACTAAACCACAAAACAATACATACAATCACCCTGCTTAGCAACAGTGAAGAGTAAAGTAATTCATGAAGACGTAATGAGATGAAAGAGAACTCTCTCATGATTTACTTAAGTACTTACTATTTACATTTTTCATCTCTATAAATCTATCTTATAGCCCTTTGTAAAAGCATATTAATAATAAAGCACAGTTCTGTAAGAATGCATACGTGAAAGCTGAGCCCTCTAGTAGTTAAATTTAGTCTTTTGTACTTGTGCTTGGACTTGCAAATTTAAATGCACTTTTTTTCCCCCAGCCATTCTTCTGCAGTTATTTTTCAGCCAGACCAATTGCAGAAAGCTTGAATATACATGTACATTTGCACATATGAGCACAACGCCAACAATATTCAGCTGACTGGTCAAGGGCACAAACCTATTAACAATGAGAAAACTCTGGACTCTGTGAGAATTGCATAGTCTGTAGTTATTATGTCTCTGCTGTTCTACTATCTAGACACAATAAAGGTAGTACGGTCTTCTTATATACTGTGGGAATAGAAATCCAGATGTGGAGCTTCAAAACCTTGAAAATAATTCAGGGTTATATTCCTGAATTAGATGGATTTCAGGATTCTATTCAAACATCCATCTTTAAGTCTCTTCTATCATTACTATGTTAATATTATCTCATATACTTCTGAACACTTTTACCTTGACCAAAGTAAAAAAATTCTAGTTCCCATATATTGTTCTTCGGATTCTGCCTAGAAAGAAGCAGCAGCTCCACTGCAAACAAGATGTTCTTCCAAAATAGCAGATGCATTTTTGCTCTCAAAAAATTATTAGCTCTTAATTCAACCCATCTATACATTTTTTCTGTAGTGCTTCTTTATATATTCTAAACTGAATATATAAAGAAGCACTACAGAAAAATTTTTAAAAATTGCACAAACGTCTCTTATTATCCCAGAGACTCACTTTATTATTATTACTATTCTTATTATTATTCAGAGGAAGCTTCATCTACAGGATACTATTTTTTACATTTGGTAGTATCAAGAATGAATTTAACCATTACAGAAAGAGATCATCTGGGTATGGAAGTAATTCTCTCTATGGCATTATATCAAAAAAGTGGATAAAATTTATTCAGTGTAATGATAACTTGCTATAGAAATTTCACCTCTTAAGCTTCTTTGGCTATGTAGTGAGCTGAGCAAAAGTGAGACGTTTGTTAATGCCAACTAAAAACAAGTACTCAGAAACATAAGTGTTCCTGTCATGGAGTAAGTAATGTGAAACTCTTTTCAGAACTTTCACATCATAAAGCTGCTAAAAAAATAGTCTTTTCAAAATGTTTTGAGTCAGATCTACAGCAAGTGTAAATCAGTATGAATTTATTAAATTAACATATTCCTCTCTGGTTCCATAAGGAAACACTGTGACAGGAATACATACTAGAGTGCACAAAGATAAATGGGGACTGAGTATGATGATGCAGAAAATCCCTAATTCAGTGTTGGAGGTTGGACTAGATGAGCCTACCAGTGGTCCCTCCCAGCCTTACCCATTCCATGATTCTGTGATTCTGTTATAATTTTTACAGATCTAATATTTTCAACATACATTCAACACAGAAATGTTCAACTGCAATTTTTCCCCTTAAGGAATGACCTGGTGTGAATGCTGTGTGCTGATGTTGACAACCTATGAATCTTGGTTGGTTATTTCCCCTTGGAAATGAAGATGGTGTCAAAATTTCTGTTTTTCTAATTACATTGTGTAAAACAAAAAACTTACTTTCTGTGCTTGAATGAATTTTATCATTTAGTATATATCTCAATAAACAATAAGCAAAAGGAAGGCACACAGAGTTTTTAACGCTGAGGAAATACTTTTATATATACTTTATGTAAGTGAGAGACTTTTTTTAAAATCCATGTATAAAATCTAACTAAAATGGAATATGCATAGTTTAAGTGAATATGAATCAGTAGGTCATGTTCCTTCTTATTTTAGGAACCAGTTCTTAAAGACAGGGTAATAATAACAGAAAACCTCTGTTATTATTAAGTCAAATACATACATCTTTTTTAATATCTATCCCTTCTCTTCTGTGTTTAATATATCATTTTTTGGGGTTTTTTTTCGATAATTAAGCTAGTCACAAGGTCTATTTTTGATTTTCAATTCTCCTCTCCACTGTTGGCACAGGAGGGAGTAAGTGATTGTGGTGCTTTTTTACCATCTGGGATTAAACTACAACACGATAATAAAACCAGACCAAATTAAAAAAAAAACAACAGGGAAACAGGAAAAGTTAGGTGACTTATTCTAACTGTACAGCCTTAAATATGTAAATCATATGTGCCTGTACATGCATAAAACCAAACTTAACACAATTGAAATTGAGGACTAAATCTCAACACCTAACTTTCTTCTATTTTAGGGTCAGTTTTTTTGTCAAGAAAAATAAAGTTGTCAGAGGGAGGTCATCACCTCTTATCTATGATATTTTTCTATGTGCCTAAACTTAGCTGAACTGGATCTCAGCTTCATGTTCTATCTCAGAAAGGGCAGAAGTAGTCAGGTGTTGTGGTCTGACCCTGGCCAAGTGCTAGGCACTCACGGCAGCCTCTCACTCATTCCCTCCCCTTCCACAGCTGGGCAGAGGAGGGAAGGACGGGGAAAAAAAAGGAAAGAAAGAAAAAAAAAATTAACACAAGGGTTCATGAGTTGAGACAAGGAACTTGGAGAAAACTTTTCAAGGATAAAACAGGCTCACTTGAGTTGCAAAGTGAAATTTATTACTACCAGAGTTAGAAGAAGGATATGGGAAGTAAAAATAAACTTTTAAAGACACTATGATGAAGAATTCCAGAAGCTTCTCACAGGACTATCTTTATGGCCCCCTCCGCACTACTGAAACCACAACATCAGGTCAGATCAGCACAGAGGAAATGGACATAAAGAAGACAGAATTCCATGTAAGTTGAACTCTTATTAGAATGTATTGGTCCACTTTTTCAATATGATTGTACTATCCAGAAGAAAAAGGTACCTTTGACTTCCACTGATGATACTTTAAGCATATAAAGTCACAGACTGAAAGAACTGCTCTGTGTGTTCTAGAGGCATACCATAAGGTCTCACAGCTTCTTCATCTCAAATCAATTGTTTACTTTTGTATATGAGACAGTGGTGATGAAAGATACTTTTCGTACTTAAGAAGCTTGAGATACTTTTATATCATGAAGTACATAAGAGTTTGCATAGAAGTTGCTTTTGTATATTCCAGAATCTCATATAGAATAAGATATATGGTCACTTACAAGATATTTTTACATATCCTGATTACTTAAAAACCAGAATTGACTGTATAAATTAAAGGTATATTGATGTCCACTTTTGTCTGTACAAAACAGTTCCTGTTTATCTTTGAAAACTGGATCCTTACAGGAAGAATTCCTCTCTAGCAGATTGGAACATTAACAACCAGGTCATCACCATTTGAGTTGCTTGTTACTATTCAGTGCAAATGACGAGAAACATGGCTGCTGGGGGTGATGCCTTTGATCCTGCTCTGGTTCTGGAGGAGATCACCAGAAGGAGCAACTTGTTTGGCTGTAAAGGAGACCTTATGAGGCAAGCCCATACAAATTACTTCTTTCATGGTCTTGTGCAATTGCATTAAAATAAAATAATAGAGGGGGAAGAAAAATCCCTCCACAGCTCTTAAAATAATTCGATTTTTTTTTATTAATTATATGAAATTTTTGCCATTTTTCATATCTTTTTCTTGATTCAGACAATGACGGTATTAACTTGTACACTTTAAAGGGAAAATAAAGCCTGTAGTTTTGCTCTCACTATGGATCCATGAAAGTACAGCCAGCTTTTGATAACTTGAGGGCAGATTGACCAGTTCTTATATGGGACTTACTAACATCACTGACACATTAATTTTTATTACTTGTCTTTTGCATTTTAATAGTAGGATGTTCTTTGGGTTTTCTGTTTGTTTCACTTTTTGTGTGCTGGCTTTGGCTTTTTCTTATAGAAGCTACTATGAAACTGTGTTTTATACTTCTGCTGGAAAGAGTGTTGGGAATACAGGGATGTGTTTGTTATTGCTGAGCAGTGTTTGCACGGAGTCAAAGCCTTTTCTGCTTCTCACCCCACCCCACCAACAAGTAGGCTGAGGTGCACAAGAATTTGGGAGGTGACACAGCCAGGAGAGCTGAGATGCCAAAAGGGTATTCCATTCCATAGAGTGTCATGCTCAGTCTATCAGCTGGGAAAGGAGAAGGAAAGGGTGGATGTTCAGAGTTACCATGCTTGTCTTTCTAAGCATTGCTATGTGTGATGGAGCTGTGCGTTCCTAGAGGCAGCTGTCCATGGGAAGTTGTGAATTAATTCCTTGTTTTGTTTTGCTTGCACATGCAGCTTTTGCTTTATCTGTTAAACAGTTTATCTCAATCCATGACTTTCCCCAGTTTTACCTTTCTGATTCTCTCCCTATCCCACAAGGGGGGAGTGTATGAATGGCTGTGCAGGGCTTAGGCACAACAGTTTGCTTTGCTTTCTCAGCTAGACAGCTTCTACATTCTGCCAGATAATAAAGGGCTAACTGTAAAAAATAAAACAATAAGAAAGAAAAATAAACCAGAAAATTTGTTGCATGGTCATGTCCATATTAACAAAATTTATAGGGTGTACATAGGATATAATTTTCCAAGCTAGCTTGCAGACATGCTGGTATGATCCACCTAGCAACCCATACAAGCTATCATAAGGCATTCACTGAGAGTTAGGATAATGAACAGTTCCACTAGAAATTCATTTCAACTTTCCCTTGCAATGTATGTGTGTCTGATGCAACCACCATTGCTTAAGTTAGTACTCAGTCATCCTTTGTAAGTCTGTTTCTCACTAGATTTATCCAGAGGTTACAGAAGCCAGTCGGCATAGAACCAACTCCCTCTCAGTACTTAAGGTGGCAAACATATATACAAAGATGGTACTATAATGTCTCTTTAATAGCAATCGTTGACAAAACTTGATATTTCTTGGAAGCTTTTTTTTTTTTCAGAAAAGGTCTTCTAACCTTGTGACTGGAAATAAAAGAAAATAACTTCTGTGGCCTCATCCTTATATCATGCTAGCTCGGGAAAAATTTTTCAAATAATAGAAAGCAAAACTATAACTATTCTGTATCCAGAAAGCAGTTTGCATCAATACCTCCACTATCACAAACAAGAATGAGAAAAAATTTATATGAAATAGTGTGAGATAGATTATATTCATATGTCTTCATATCAAGGACAGTTTGTAAAAATTAATCAACCAAAACAGTAGTAGAGAATACTTATGTACCAGTAGCTGTCTATTTTGTGTATATATGATTTTTCTAGCAGAGAATTCATCATATCATGACAGAATATTTTTATGAAGAGTAGGCATAGCTTTTACTTTTGAGGGTGTTTTGGTGCTTTTTTTAGTCTTTCGCCATCATAGTTAAAGCATTTCACTTGCTAGATAAAATGTAAGGCAACTTCAGTGTTCAGCCATAATAGAAACAAATGGCGTCTTCATTCCCATCACAACTGGATGGAGGTAATTACTGATACTGTCACAGGCCTGGCACAGATCATTGCTTGTAGAATAGCCACATCCCTACTAAAAGTGTGAATGTCAGAATGAAGGATTTTTTCCTTTTGTAGCTGTCCAACATGATTAAAAGATTTTGTGTTCTAAGCCCCTTTTTACCTAATATTATTAACACTGAAAATAGTTAATAAGCCATTACTAAATTAGATGTCCCATTTGTGTATCCTCTAATGGGATCATAAACTAATAGAAAACTCTGTGCTGAAACTTTGATAATGTATCATTCATTGCTGACTCTAGATTTTAGATTGCATTATGTGCCAACCATGTTATAGGCAGATTATTAATTGTAAGTAAATTTAAGAACCCTGTTTTGACTTATTTGGTATTAAAACTTTTCTTCCTTTCTAATTTATTAAAATGTAAATAAAATTTAATCATAAGGCAGCAGGTGATCAGGAACCTGAAAACTAATGTACAGCTGACTGCTAACAACTCTAAAAGTATCGCATCTCTTCAGTATTAGAAGCACGAAATCCAGAAAGGAAGCAAGTATGAAACAAGATTGATGTTTATTTACCCTCTATTCTCCATTTATGAGTGCACTAATATATACTTTGAAAGCAAAATATATGAAGATCTTAAGGCTAGTAATTGCCTTTTGTTCAGATTAATTGAAAGAAACAATAGATGGCCCTCAAACCAAAAGGAAAACATACAACTTCTAAAACTGAATAGGTAAATCAATTCACTGTTTAAAGATGTGCAGATTATTATTTTTTTTCCTCTTGGACAGTGTTGAATAACAACGTATGAGTATGTTTGTGCATTTTGTGAGTGAAAGTGGTACTGAGAAATAGAATAAGACAGTCTGAACACAGCTAGGGAAAGGACAACACACACTGTCCTGAAAGAAACCCAGAGAGGAAATTTTAGGTCAGCTTCTACCTGACAAGACCTTGAGGATGTGAGAAAGGAGCTAGTTTCCTACAGTTTCTTTACTCTTCTCAGAGAAACAGCATGTTATTTATTTTTAGAGAATGTAAAATGACTGTGTCAAATTAAGTACATTACCACACCATTAAATTCTCCTAATTAAAATAGTTCAAAAATTATCCAAGTTCTGGTTTTTTTAATGTGGTAATGCTTTCTTATACTCAGGCAATTTTTATATTGATAATTAGTTTACAAAACTGATGTGTAGGCAGAGATTGAAGAGTTTGATTTAATAACATACCTAAATGCCTACTAGTTCAACTTTGAAGCTTTTTGGTTCTGCACTCTAGAAAAATACATTAAAAATATTATACAATTTATAAGTGAAATTAGATCTATCAACAATGTATTCACAGGAAACCCACACACACAGTAGAAAGGCATCAGAAGATAAACACCAATAATGTTGAAATAGTGAGATTTTTCTTTTTTTTCTTTTTTCCACTTTTCATTTCATGGAGAAGGCAGTGATTCAAAGGCAGAGAGCTGTTTCCTAGTATTTAGGATACAGTGGGGAATTCTCTTCTGAGATTAGGTGCCCAGAGACTTCTCCATAGAATTTAACAAGCTACTTGGTATGAAAGCTGATCAATTTTCTATACTGAGGAACTGATATTTCCTTCAAACACCCCTTTGTGGCACAGATAATACAATGGAATTACCATGCAGTCACTATTACAGTCAGTATAGCTATAGTTTTTGAGGCTGTGGGAAGATTTCATGATCCAGAAAGTGGAAAAAACACGTTACAGCAAAGGTGTCAAAAGCATGTAGACACCTTACATACTCAGAATCACAGAATGGGTAAATTTGGAAGGAACTATAGTGGGTCATCTGGTCCCACCCCCCTACTCAGGCAAATATGGCCTCAGCAGGGCTGAGTAGAGGGGCAGGATCACCTCCCTAGGCCTGCTGGCAAGGCTTTCCCTAATGCTTCCCAGGCTACTGTTAAGATCCAATTATTGAGGGATGCCTCTACCCAAATTAAGGTGCAAATGAGACCATACACCAGTCAATAGTATGGATTTTCTTTAACAGTAAATATGAGGTTGAGAGAGATAGAAAGAAATAGGGAAGGGGGTGGGGCACAGAGAGGAAGAGTGAGAGAGGAATAGATTAAGTAGAAAAATATCACCCCCAGTTGATCCAACCATGTCTCATTGGATCTTTCTTAGTGCTAGGGTTCTAGAGGTCATTCAAAACTTTTCACTATTTATACATTTCAGCAAACAAAGGAATTAATGCTCTTTGGCTACACTGTTCTCTTATTCCATTGGTTAAATGATTCCCTTACTTCCAATGCTAATTAGTCCCATGCTCAGTCTTTCTCTTGATCCAGTGGGTCTCCTATCTTCAGTCGGTGGGCTATGACCTCTCTTGCCAGACCCAGCCAGGGTTGACCTTCAGCACAGTTGTTGAGCTGGCTTTCCCTGTAGACTCTTTCCAGTGATGGATTCTTCTCTCACAGCCTTTTTAAAATATACCAAATGCTTTTCTTTCTGCTTGTTTGAAAATTTGACCAAAAAGGGTTTGTAAGTCTCATCAGAGATAGGATTTTTTGTATTTTCTTTACACTTCAATGAGCTCTGGTACTTAATTAGTTTATTCACTACTTACTAAAACCACTGTTAATAGAATAGTGGTAATAATCAAAAGAACCTTCAGCAGGAATACAGTAGGCTTAAATGACAAATGAGTACCATTTATTTGAAGTTATAGGTCATTTGTTCAGATGCATCCTTGGTTAGGAAATTGTCCAGATTGTTAGATGGCTTATGCAAAACAAGCAACCCACTTTCTGATAAAGAACTGTGCATGATAAAAAAGTACCATCAAGAGTAATGTGTAGTTACAGCACAGAAACAACGTTCCACAGGACAAAAGCACAAATTGACTTCTCGCCTCCTGCAGTGTTTCCTCAGATCATATTTTAAACTTGTTGGAAGCAAGAAAGGCTGAAATTAAAACAGTCTCAGCTTTGTGTAACCTTTGTTAATGAATTTGATTATCAAGATTGTCAGTCAAGTTCTTTCCATCAGACAAAATTTTGCAACATTAATAATTGGAGAAAACTAAAAATTAAAATAAATGTTCTATTTAATAATCAGAGAAATTAATGAAAGCATGGAGCCTTTTCCATTATTTTCTGTCATAATTTCTGAAGCTCATAATATTGTCACTTTGCAACAGTCTCAACATTCTTCCAAATCTCTGTGATTTTTCCTCCTTTTTAATTTTCCTTGAAGACATTTCCTTCAGCACAGTACCTCACTTCTTTAACATCCCTGAGCACCTTTCCAATCTCCCTTCAGCACAACTGAAATAAGATAATGGATTCAAGAGTTATATAGAGAGAACTGAAAGAGACCTTCCTCGTAAAATGAGGCAAAAAAAAAAAAAATATGAAGGCAAGGACATAATTATTTATTTTATTTCCTAGAGAGATTTTGCTGCAAATTTTTCCTGAGGGTGGAATTGGAGCTGATTGAGAGCTTCTGGTTTAGAATTAAGGAAATGACATGCTAAGTTGATGTTGCAGTGGGTGTCTGCTGTAAACCACCCAACCAGGTAGAACAAGTGGATAACACCAATAGGAGCAGACACATTTGAAAGACTTGATCCTCACTGAGGGCTTCAATCCCCATGATATCTGTGGAGGGTCAACACACCAAGGCATAAACAATCTAGAAGATTCCTGGTGTGTATTGCTGATAAATTCCTCCTACAAGTGATAGGGGAATGAATGAGGAGAGGTGCATTTCTGGATCTGATAGTCACCAATGAGGGGTTTGAGGGGATCGCTGGACATGTGAAGATTAAAGGCAGCCTTGGCTATGGCTCATAAAATGAAGGAGTTCAGGATCCTGGGGTCAGAGAGGAGGGTGAAAATCAAGTCCCACAAACCTGGACAATGGGAGAGCAGACTTTTGCCTCTCCAAAGACTTAATCAGCAGAGTCCCATGAGACAAGTTCCTAACGGGGAGAGACCCAAGAAGGCTGGTTAATATTCAAGTGTCACTTCATACAAACTCAGCAGACCTCCATCCCAAATTAATAACTAGTCAGGTAAAAATGCTGGATTATGATCTGGCCCTGGATGTACAAATGCAGAGGTAATAAAAGAAAAATGGGGCCAATGCTCCATGATTTGGTTACATTGTGATTTACAGAATGTCTTTTTTGTCCCAGACTTTACTTACAAGACCTCACATATGTAGGCTGAGAGTGCTGGGATTGCAGCCTAGAGAAGAGAAGGTTTGGGGGACTTGTTACTCATGTATACAAATATCTGAAGGGAGAATGCAAAGAGGATGAAGCCAGGCCCTCTCAGTAGTGCCCAGTGACAGGTCCAGATGAGATTACTGGAATAGGTTGCCAAGGAGGTTGGAGAGCCTCCATTCTTAGAGATATTCAACACCTGTCTAAACAATGTGCTTGACAACTGGCACTTAGCAGCCTTACTTGTGCAGTGTGGTTGGACAAGATGATCTCCAGAAATCCCTTCCAACCTCAACTCTTCTGTGATTCTTGATTTTAAAGAAAGGTGTTAATCCAGAATAAAAGCCATGGAGATAAGAAAGCTTCAAGAGTTAAGGGTAATTTGTCTGTCTGAGAGATTGTTTCCACTCCAATCTGCAATAACATTATCTAGAATCATTGGTAATTTTAAAAGAAAATATCATCAAGTCATCTTAAAAGTCGGCACACTTCATAGAAAAGTCACGAACATAACAGGCACACGTCTATGGCCTTCCCATACTGTGAAAGCTCTGACAACCTGGAGACTGTTAACACCAGAATCATTGAAGATGTTAGCATTACGTAGAAATTAATAGGTCAGAGTTCAGTGATATTCAAAAAATCTTTAAATATAACTTTAAAATTCTCTCTTAAAGCAGAGAGTTTTAAAAATACTGCTACTTCTTCAAGAAACAAGACCATTTAAAAAGATTGTGAGATAATTTAATAATGGGTTATATTTTCAAAAGCATATGCACCTCTGATTGTTCTATTGAGACTTTTTTTCTTTTAGTCTCATTAATTTTCATTGCCTAAAAGCAATACTAAAGGAATGTGAAACATGTAAAGTAGATAAAGGAAATATTACTACAGAATTACATAATAAATTGTCAAATATTTTAATTTTATCACTATTCTAATTTTTTGTTTTAGATAATGGTTTTGCCATCTCCACATTCTTTCTGGGACTATATTGTCTACTGTTCTACCTATTTTTCGCTTTATATATTGCTAACTATCCACAGAAAAGTACACTCATATTTTTGAGCCTTGTGATGTGTAAAATCATATGAAATTATTAAAATGAGAAGTTTAATAAAAAAACAATGTTCAGAAATACACTGCAAGAACATTAGCTGAAAAAATTTAACACATTTATGTTTTTTTTATGTAGCCTGCATTTCAAAATAAGTGGCTTACCTTGAGCTCTAATTTCCAGTTTAATCAATAAGAGGTTCCCTCCTGGTGTTTTTTATTTGTTTTTTTTTCCTATAGATTTAGAAATTTCTTTAAAAAATTGATATGAATAAATCAAAGATAAAAAAGAATGCCAATACATAAAAAATAACTTTTGAGAAAATCAGTATTAAATGCACTAAAAAATGGATCTATGTTCTTATAAAGGAAATAAAAATCAAAGAAATGAATTTTCCTTCATGTAAATATCCATAAAATCTA
Organism: Pomatostomus ruficeps; assembly: GCA_013400735.1. Classification (NCBI taxonomy): domain Eukaryota; kingdom Metazoa; phylum Chordata; class Aves; order Passeriformes; family Timaliidae; genus Pomatostomus; species Pomatostomus ruficeps. The sequence goes on along the minus strand of VYZT01057651.1, from coordinate 12,913 downwards.
TGCCATCTAAAAAAATATAAATAAAAGTTAAGGTCAAGGTGCAATGGCTAAGATCAATTTTTCATAAATTTAGATGTGTATAGATAATGTAGACATCCATACCATGCCAACATGGATGTCTACATTATTTACTGTAACTGAATGCTCTTCTGGGGTGTGATTATTTTTTAAATGGACATTTACTAATTGGCTTCTCCTAAAGTGCTTATATGTCGCGGCGCTGCGGTGGCCACGGACAGCTCTTCTACTGGTCCGCAGAGGCGACAGCAAAAAGCGCTTGGACGCTCCGGCGCTGCCCGCACTAGACCTCTCAGGTCTGGCACTCTGGCTGGCTTTAGAATGCAGAGGCACTGTCTCCCCTGCTAGGGAGCAGCAGCCATCGGTGAAACAGTAGCAAAATGGCAGAAGCGAAGAGGCGGAGGGACCCTCTCTGGTAGCAAACACTCAGTTTATTGTAACCTGCCACGCAGGGGATACAATGTACCTGAATGCGGAGCTTGAGGCGGCGGGCTCCGGTTGCCGGGGAGAGAGCCCGAAGCAGGCGTTACAGGAGATTATAAGGGAAGCAGGTGTGGTTTAGCTAGAGGCGGGGGTCCAGGGAATAAACCAATGGGGAACATACACGTAGAACAGGGGGCAATAATTTTGAACTGGGAATGAATACATTAAAGTCAACTAATGAGAACGACAGAAACACAGAACTTTCTAGTAACATATTAATATTAAACTGACTTTATGAATATGTAACTAAACTTGAGGGGAAAGGGGTGTAACCCATAACTTGACTGACAGCAACCAAGGGCAGGAAAACTAGGGGAGATCGGGGATTTCTTCAGCGTCACTTTCACTCTCCCCCTCTGGCTGCCGTGGGGATCAGCCTTGGTGGCTGGATCACCGCCACACTTATATACCTCTGTTAAATTGAAAAGAAGTTTAAAGTGAGTATCAGATGTATGTGTTTACATTACACACACAGAACCAAGTGAGAATTATCCACTAAAACCATTTTAATTCTGTTACTTAGTATGAAGTTTGGATTTCAAGCTCTAGCTGGGTTGTGGAAATGACCTTCAATAGGCCTCTAGTCAAGGACTCTCTAAAGATAAAACGGTCAGTTATTCAGAGACTCTCCACTTAAACCTCTACAGCAGATAAGTGAAAATCAGCGCAAGAACAAGTCTCATATCTTGCTTGAGAGGACCTTTCAGCCTCTGAGTTGAACCAGAGGTACATTTTAAGTAGTTCTAATTACTTGCTCAAGCAGAACTGCTTTAAAATATATCAAGAAAAGAGAAGACATGAAGAAAGAGAAGGTAGCAGTAGCTGCTCTTGGTACAGTAACCTAGCCATTCAGCACATACCCAGGAAAAGCTAAAACTACATTCCAAACCCTCATGAAGCTCATGAATCTCAAACACATATTATAGGTGAGAGAATGGTTTTATAATGGCAAATTAGGATAAAAGTAGAGATGTGGATGACTCCTACCTAACTTGTCTACAAGTTACTTATCAACATCGTTTGTGGATTTCATGTTACCCTGTCTTTGCATAGACAGAAAACATCCAAAAAGACACTGCAATTCTTTATTTTTTCCTCCCCTCTAGCTGAACTCTGCAGCAACAAACTAAAGTAATATTTATTTTCATCTGGTTTTTTAGGTCCCCATGATTCTTCTTTTGTGTCCTTGATTACACAGCAGCCCAGCATCACTGGGAAATGGACCTAAATCCTCACCCTCTTCTCCCCATATCCCAGAATATCCAATATCCATGCAATATAGTATAAAGCTTTCTTTTTTCATGGAAGCTGTTACTGGTCATTGTATTTTAGCAATATATAACACCTTGCCTTATAAATCTAGGGTAAGTTTAGAAGAATGCAAAGGATTAGAAAATACTGGAGAGGACACAATCCAATCTGTTGTGGAAGTTAGTTTCTAAGGGAGTTAATCAACTAATCTACTTGCAGGTATCCAGATTCTCTGAAAATTTGAAAATCCACTCCCACAAGTGCAAGTGCCTGTAACCTCTGTGCTAAACAGCCTGGATCTGATCATACCTTTGCCTGAGCTCTGAGGCATGGATTTAGTAAGACAAAGAGGACTGAAGATGCTCAAGTTTCCTTTCTAACTTTTCATTATTGCATGAAGAACTTCAGGCACAGGAGTCAGTACTAGTCATATCATTATGATTGTGACATTGAATCGGATATGGCCTGATAAATACCCAAAGGTGCTTATCTATTGGTCAAAATACAACCAAAAGATAGTAATGGCTGTGAGCAGAATTCAGACATTTGTAAAAACAATTCAATTTCTTATAATACTCACTTCACCCTGAAGATTTTAATTATTTAAATAAACCTTGTCAAGCGTGGCATTTCATTATTACAATTCTTAATTACAAGTGAAATGTCTATTTAAAGCTCTTGTGACTCTTTGTATTTATCATCACAAAACTATCTCCAATAATATGTAAATTACACTGCAAGCTCCCACTTGGCAAGTCTTACTTGATTTTAGAAATGCAGCAATTTATCTGAAGAATGGCACTATTTAACAGATTAATTGTGTAGTTAAAAGTACCTATAATTGTAGGTTCTGTTTTACTTCCTGGAAATGCACTTATGGCTCAAAAGACTGGAAGTAAGATGGTAAGAAAACGTTGTCTCAACAAATTGAGTTTCTGTGCCACTTATGGTGAAGACCTCAGCAGAGCAATTGTTCAATTGCCACATTCGGTAATTCTAAAATTTTGAGTAAGGTCTGTATGTACATTGATATAAAAAGACTTCAGCCAGTGCCTCTTCCCACTGATGTAAACAAACCTTACAAAGGTAGTGATCCTCAAATCATAACTTAAGCAGATAACTGGTTAGAGCAAATGAAAACAACACAAATTTTAAATAGTATATTTTAATTTTAATAAATGACACAAACTATTCATAATTCACAATATTTCTCAACATGTGTATGGTATGTTATTCTAACATTTAATCTTGTATTGATAAGCTACATACTTAGTTATTATGTTATACACAATATGACCTTATGAAGCATTGTAGATGGTTAAAATATGAATTTTTCTGCCAGCCAACCACAGTCTGCTAAGATCAGCCAAAGTTTTATAGAAAGAACTTGTCTTCAGGTGAAATATCAAACAAATATAGAATACTCCTAACTTTCCATTCAGAACATTCTTTCTCAGTTTATTCCTGAATTTCTTTGTCCATTATCTTTGATTTCAAGCATGCTTATAAGCTTATGAATCATAATTTTCTCTGGCCTTCTCATTAGCTATCAGAAAAATAGATGTTAAATGTTAAACACCTTCTGTCGTTGATCTATCCTGTTTTGTCACTATGTTTCTTGCTCAGCAGATTTAAGTCTCCCTTCCCCCTGCCCCCAAGCCCTTGATTTTATGAAGAACCTTTTAAATAGTAATAAATGAAAACACTGCTGATTTGCTTTTTTGTTTTTTCCTTGCAAAGCAGTAAGGTTGATAGGAAAACTAAAAAGCTAATTATTAGAAAATAAGAATTTCACGGAAGTAATTTTAGAATTCTAAGAAAACTGATTCATTTTCTGTACGTATCAGTTAATACTGACTTGAAGACTTTAAAGACATTGCTTGATAAGGTAAGACAGGTGAGCAGTTTTGAAAATTGAATTACATGAATACATACTCTACTTAGTTTTTAGGTTTCTCCATTTTCCAGTTTTGACTCATACTAGTTTTTTCTCTCCAAGATAATGTCCAGTTTGTATGATTTTGGGGATACTTTATTGCAGGAATGGTTCCCAGAAGAAAATGCTTCCATTTTCTTTTCACAGTCCTCCAACACCGCTTCATCAAGCTTTGCGCCCTCCTGCCCTCACAACATGTCCAAGACACACCCTCAATTTCATAAAAACTTCATTTGGTTGAGCTGTGACAGCTTCACATTATTTAAATCCTCCTAAAAGAACAACCCACAAAAGCAGTAATTAAGACACAGAAAGTCAGGGGATCAGTATGGAACCGAGGAAAAAATTCTGTGGTGAAAATTGTCCACTCTAGAAGATGTGTCCACATGAGCAATATGGACATCTTTCAGTGTTCACAACTTAAGAAACAGATCATGAACTCTCTGAAACTGAAGTATTTACCAAACCTTAGCATATAAAGCAGATTCTGGACACAAACTAAATGTTATAACACATATGGTGATAATTTAGTGAATATTAGACTAATCCTTACCGTACACCAGTATGATCTATCAAAATAGGAATGACTGTATGGGTAAGGTTTTGATTCCCTTTATTGCACATTTCTAATTACCTCTTTGGACTACTGTCCACCCTGTAAATAAAACAACCCCCAAACAAATAACCCCCAAACAAATAACTGGAAAGATGACCTAAATTATACCAGGGAATTACTGACAACTACTATCAAAGCTGTGCCACAACCACATTTAATTTACTATTACAACTGATATTAAAACTATCTTGGTTTTGAGATGACACATAGTTTAGAGGATTACTTTAAGAGTTCATCAGTCATTGTGGGCAGACATATAATTCTTAATTGCAATCTGGAAAGTAATAAAATATAAATAAATTATGTTGCATCTTATAAAAGTCTTACATTACCAGTTAACCTAATGAAGTGTAGCTTTCCCCAAGCAATATTTTTATTTATTATCAAAATACAAGAGCTGAAAACCAACTGCTCCATTTTTCTTTACTGACCTAAAAACTAGGATGCAAGTACATACACCATAAGAGGGATGAATGTACATACAAATTTGTTTACCATTTATGTTTTCTAATTTGTTTCTGAGACAAAATATTTTCACCAAAAATATCAATTATTTTGCACATTTAAAAATCGTTTCATTAAATTTGTATTTAAAAACCATATAACATGGAGAATATAAGTATTTTTTTTAATTACTGTGTTGATGAGATTCACCTTGCTTGCTTAATATCCTGAATGTTTCAGTAGCTAAATTTGAGACAGTCAGCCTGGGTCCTACTAACATTTAATAGATACAGGCACTTTCTGGCTCAGTTCATCCGACCCATTAGAGGCAATACCCCTGACCACATATTTTTGATATATGTATGAGGAGTCAAGTTTCATGGTGGCTCTTACATTGAAGATTTAAAAAGATATTTATCCAGGTTATCCACCTGTATATAACAAGTTCTTCCAGTTTAGACAAACTCTCAGTGCACTTTTGTACCTGAATTGATTTTTCCTGCTTAGAAATAGGTCTCTATGGTTCTATGTCCTCGTTATATAACTCCCAGGTCCTGGATTACAATTATTTTAGTGCTTCATTTTGTTTATGTGTTCATTGAAATCTAGTCATACTGTGTCTAGTTAAGACCTGCAGTGCATTGGATAGATCTCAGAGGACATTAACTCTAAAGAAGCCCCAGAAACTGTTGTAGGAAAGTGCATCAGGGAAATACACATATCATACTGTTTGCTGTTATGTACTGCTTTTGACTGAATAGAAATCTATTTTCTAAGTAGAATACAGCTTCGCTTCTTACTTCTTTGCTAGCCCATATTTCTAGAACTGTAAAATACAGATTTGTTAATTTCTGGCAATGGAATGTGAGTAAGGTATTGAGCTATCCCAAGAATCTGCCTGAACCTGGAAGGGAGAGTGGAATAGGGAAAAAGAAGTTCTGTACTGAGAAATTAATTACAGCAATAAAGATTCAAGTCAAATAGATTGTCTACTGAAGAACTAGCACTATGACATCTTTATCAGCAAGTCTGGTAATTCAACCACGCCTTCAACAACTGATTGTGGAGCAGAGACACTGCACCCTGAGGAGCCTGTATGCTCACACACACCTGAGAAGACCCCATGGATCAGCATATCTGGTGACAATCTCTAGGCAGCAGTATACAGCACCCTATTATACTTTGACTCTATATCCAGAATTTTCATTTTCAACATCTTCAGTTCTGCTATTTCAGTACTTTGATTATGACAAAGTTATTTTCTTATACTTTCCTAGTCTCTAGACATTTCTAGCCCAAGAATCGTAGAGAATGGATTCCTAAAAGTCTTTCTATAGTCACCTAAGAGTGCAGTAGCAGTCTATATGAGTCACATAAACACAGTTCAGCCCTCATGTAATGGCTGACCTCATTTCTGTACTCCCCTGCCCTGGTCACCAGTTTCCTCTTTCTCACCCCAGAGAAGAAAGTACCATGATTGGGCAGAAGTCCTAATGCTGGGACAACTGGTCCTGTATGTATTTTCTGATTGCTCGGAAAAGACATTTGATTAAGACTCCTTACATTGATGTTTCACATTGCCTGGCAACTAGGAAAGTGATAACAACTTAATGAGCATTAAGGAAAAAAAATTGAACACTAATGGCTGAGGGTGAGAGAAATAGGCAAGAATCTTTCCTGGCTTTCATGCTCCTGGCTGACACTGCTCACTTGCTGATTGGTGGGTAGAGTACAAAGGTGGTTATTGCTGCCTTCGTCTCCCCATGCCTCTTAGACAGACACAAGCTGCATGGAATGGATCTCTGGTGGAGCCTATATCTATACAATCTGTTTCAAATAAAAAGAAATCCTTTCAGCTTACAGATAAAATTCACTCAATTTAGAAGAAGCAAAGTTCAAAAATTCAGTGTGAGTAGCTCTCCTGGTCTCTAGGGGACACAGACTTGAAAAAAAAAATAGAGAAAGAAAAAGAAACCAAGAAAAAGTAATCGACCTGAACAGGAGACAGTAAGAGCAGGGAGAATGAAGATAAGGTCCTTGAAGATACTAACCACTTCAAGCTTAGAAAAGATAAAAGGAAAAGGTGACTTTAAAGCAAACTCACTGCCGAAAGTAAGTGATACTATAAACATGAATAGGAGTGAGGCACTATGAGCTCACTGACATGTATAAGGTGTAACCTAGACAGATGGGGTTCAACTCCTTCATGTATATTACATCAGGTTGGAAAAAGAAACAAAACCAAAACCAAAATGAAAACAAAAAATAGAAAACAAAAAAAACCCAAAACCAAACCCAAAAAAAAAAAAAACCCCCCCAAAGAAAAAAAAAAAAAACCCCCCCAAAGAAAAAAAAAAAAAACCCCCCCAAAGAAAAAAAAAAAAAACCCCCCCAAAGAAAAAAAAAAAAAACCAAAACAAAACCAAACTCCACACAAAAACCTCACTAGTTTTGGAGGAAAAAAGAAATTGTATGTAATTGACCAAGAAATCAATACCTATAAGCAACCACCTGATAAAATCCTTGATTAAAAGTTTAATAGGATGAAAAGACTCTCTTCTAATAGATGTTAAGATATATGTATATAATAATTTATATGTTGATACTTATGGCATGTTTCTTTTGGGGTAACATTAACACTGACAAGTTCTGGATTGAGGTTCTCGAGAAGAATGAGCAACCAACCACCAAAAGTCTTCCCCAGGGCTCAATCCTATGGACAGTTCTGTTCAATAGGTTTTTGAATTTCATGGAGTCAGGAGTTGAATGTACCATTAGAAAGTTTTGTGACAGTACCAAACTGGGAAGTTCTGTTGACTCACTTGAGGGATGATAGGCCTAATCAAGGGATCTAGACAAATTAAAGCATTGAGCAATTATTAATGGGATGAAATTTAACAAATCAAAGTGCTAGATTCCACACTTCAGTATGACCAGGCACTAGTATAAATTGAGAGAGGAGTGACTGAAGAGCAGCTCCATAGCAGGTTGACAGCAGACTCAGTGGGAGCCAGCAGTGTTCCCTTGCAACTAGGAGGGCAAACACCTTCCTGGGGTGCAGCAAACATGGCATCTCCAGCCAATACAAAGTGGTGATTATTCCACTGTATTCAGCATTGGTACAGCCTCACCCAGACTACTGTGTGCAGTTCTGAGCCTCACATTTTATCTGAAGGTCCTTTAATGAATACAGTGGAGGATAATGAAGCTGGTGAAACGGCTGGAAGACACGTCCTATGAGGAGTGGCTGAGGACTCTGGATTTGTCTAGTGTAGAGAAGAGGAGGCTGAGGGGTGACCTCAAGTTATTTGTTTACAATATAATTATTTGCAATTATTTATTTGGAGATAAAGATATTTCTCACTTTTTAATTTCATTCTTTAAAGGTTTTTTTTTTATTTCTGCTCTATGTTATTCTCATCTGCTTCTTTTTAATTTCATTCTTTAAAGGTTTTTTTTTTTATTTCTGCTCTATGTTATTCTCATCTGCTTCTCTATAAAACTACCCTTCTTTTTCTTTGTGTTCACAGATTTTTAAATACAGAGTTCAACATAAGATTTGCCACTGACTTGAAGGAGTAAATGATTGAACCCTCCTTTTGGATCCAAAAGTTCGTCCTATTATTTATTGATCTAAAATTTTTAAAAAGGCAATTATGGAATGGAATCTGCAAAAAGTTATTTGGAAATAATAGTATACAGTGGAAAAGGAAATTGGGATACATTTTAAAATCCTCATTGAACTATTCCTCTGAAAAGCAACTTTTGAAAGGTCCAAGAAATCTAGCAGAATAAAAATAGTATTTTCTGGGGGATTTTCAAATTATTTTTTGTATTTTTAATTACTTTTTTTCATTGACACAAACGCTTTGGTGATCTTGAAGTACATTAAATTGCAGTTTGGAAGCACAACTTTAATTACTGAAAAAAAAGAATTATAACTTAAAAGAGTTTCCAGGGTCATTGAGAACAGATTACAATCTAATATTCACTTTTACAGATTCAGAAAACTTAATTGTAAAAACAGATCTTTAGTTTTCATCCTTTTCTCTCTAAAAATTTTTAAGGTTCTCATAGTTGTGTTGATTGGAATCCTTTTTAAATTTTCAGCCTATATTTATTTATAGGTGTTTTATACCTTTTTATTTTTTGTTTTCTGCTTGTACTTGAGCTTAATTATTAATTTTGCCTTCCAGATTGTTGTATGCATGCTTATATTAAGCTGTCTTTATTTATATCTGCAGTTGCCCCTTATACTTGTTCAAAAAATTGCTAATGGTTAAAGAAAGATAATCAAAATAAAACATTTCTAACTTTCTATCAGGGTTTTGTAGGCTGAATTTTATACTTTTACTATCGTTACCAGCAACACACCCTTGGATTTTACTTTACTTTTACTTGCATCCTTCCTGTACCTGACTAGATGTCCATGAAACTTTTCTCTTCCTCTGTTACTTCTGATGAGTGAGATACTAGATCACAGAGGATTTTCTTGTTGCTATCCTCTAGTTTCATAATATTATACTCATCATTAAATTATTTCATTACTGTTAATCAAATCCTCATCCACAAATGTAATTTTTGTTCAAAAGAAGTTACACAGATTTTTTTTTGATTGTTCAGATGGCACAATCAGTCCAAACCAAATACTTTTTTGCCTTTCAGATCATAGAGTGATACAGCACAGCAAATCATACAGATTTTCTTTTATAGTGGATGTACTTCAGACTAAAACCACAACAGCTTTGTACCAAGTAGTGTTATAATTTCAAAGCTATATTGGGTTGAATATAAATATTTGAATGGTATACTTACACAATATGATTGAACACAGAGCAGCCTATATATGCAAGTAAAAACTGGCAGTCTTAAGTAAATATTGATTATAATCCAGCTGATGGAACTGATTATGTACTTTACATAATGCATCTCTTTTGCCTGCAGGAAGAGGTGTCTATTTATAACCTTAGCTATTAGCCAAAGGCATATTTAGAATTCAAAAGTCCTTTGAACATGTTTTTCTTTCTACTATATACAAATGACAAGTAATAGTAGAAAGTGAACTGTCATCATGATCTTTTTACATTTTTCCAATACAGTGGAATTCAGCAACACATCTCCTAACCAATTGTTAATAATGATTAACAAGGATTTAAAAAAAATAAAAATTTTAATTAGTTATTCTATTGAAAAACAGCTTTTCAGTGAAGGTATTACAGTAACAAACCTAAACTTAGAGGATTCAAGTGAAGTTTCTTATTTCATTACTCTATTCTTTACCAAACCATGTATATAAGCATACACATATGCAGATTTTCCCTTACCTATTATGGCTCAGTCCTATCACAGATGCATGTGGAGAGGAATCATTCCCTGAAAAATAGTGTCTTTTTTTTTTTTTTCCCCCTTTTGATTCTTGAGGGAATCTAAACACCAGATTAAAGACATTCTTTTCAAGATTATGAAAGTTAAATGACATGAGTATTTCTTTTTTAGTTATAAACTATGCTGCTGAAAGTGAATGTGGGTACCTCCAGGATTCAATTCAAAGTTAAAATAGTTGTTGGAAATACTTTGCATGATGATAAAAGTGATGAGAAGGAATTTGGCCTTTCCTATTGCCAAAGACTAGATTCTACTGATGTTTTTTGCATATATGCAAAAATTAAACATAACCATGACTCGAACAACTGAACAGAGCACTCTGCTTCAAGAGTGAACACTTTTTATTTCAGTATTTCTTCAGTGCAACTGCTGCTGTTGTATGATATTGTGTCACTATTTAAATAACTGCATTAGAGAAAATTTTTCTTGAAAAGCAGTAAAACTTTAGCATTGTCTCAGCATAAGGCATCCACCTTCTGAATACCACATCAGCCAAACCTCTCCTCTTTTTCTTAATCCAGTAAGATGATAAAACATAAGGTTAAAGTGAAATATTCTTATACATAATATGTGAAAACCTTGTTTTAGTTTTTCTCTCATGCAGCATTTGCCATAACTAAAGACATTAAATACTAGCAGCTCTCACCAGAGGGCACAGAAGTATCTTCATTGGAGAAGAGGATTGATCTTCATCTTGACAAAAAATGGGTTTTGGTTATTCATTGTAAAAGTCCACAGCTCTTCCTTCCCAGTAGGCACTCTATTTTCTTACAGTTTAATTTTATGGCTGATGACACATACAAATGGCAAGCATCTTTGCCTGTTATATTACTATGCAGTCCTAACGAAAAAAAAATAAGATAGCTGAGTTAGAGTTCATTAAAAACAACAAGAAGGATTTTTTTTAAATGTGTTATTATCCAGAAAAAAATTCAGGCTCATTTTCAAAAATTAAATGATACATGGAGGGTATTTTATTAAAAGACCTTTTAGTCAATTATCAGACACTATTCAGCTATTCACTATTCAATCACATAAAAATTATTGCCTTACAGTATGTTTAATGAATTAGCTACACTAAAGGGTCTCCAAGTGCTTATCCATCTACAGATGCCAAATGCCCAAAGTAATAGTTTCAGCTGTGATTTGGGGTGACCTGTCAAGGTCATAGTGCAGCTTTCCTGAAGGGAGTCCACAAAAAAGAGGGAGGATGCCTTTTTACAAGGATATGTAGTGATGGGACAAGGTGGAATGGCTTCAAACTGAGAGTAAGTTTAGATTAGATATCAGGAAGAAAGTTACTGTGAAGGTGGTGAGACACCAGAACTGGTTGCCCAGAGCAGTTGTGAATGCCTCATCCCTGGACGTGTTTGAGGCCAGGTTGGATGGGGCTTTGAGTAACACTGTCTAGTGGAGGGTGTCCCTCCCCATGATAGGGGGATTAGAACTGTATGATCTTAATGCCTCTTCCAACCCAAGTCATTCTATGATACGATTTAAAGCAAGTGTAAGGTTACATAATAGGACATAATTCAAAATTTGTTGAAGCTAATAGACTTCTTCAATGAGTACAGATATCTTCTCTCAGAACTGGCCCAAGTTCACACTTTTAAATAGTGATCCTTCTTGGAAATGCTTGGAGAGCTCATGGTATCAGTGCTCACACAACTCAATATACACAGACATCTAATTCAGCCGGAGTTTTTCACTTTGTCTTTGTGCAGCCTAACTGTGGAGATAGGCTGGGCTCCTAAAACTAAAAGTGAAAGTCTAGTCCAGTTATTAAACATTATTTTTTTCAGGCTATTACATGGGGAGACAACCAGCATCATGAGCTCCAACTGTTATTTATTCCAAAATGCTAGAATGAGAATGTTGCTATCTCAATGGTTTCCGCCTGCTTTGTACAAAGCCAGAAGAGCACATTCGCAACTCTCGTTTCGTCTGCACCTCCACTACTGCACTCAGCCATGTTCACAGCCCTAATTACTTGCCTGCTTATTAGATTAACTCATTAGATTATTAAGTTACAAGTTATTAAGGTCATAACTTTTTATGTCATCCTCAAATATCGACCTTCAAGGCTATCTTGGAACTTTAAATGTTCAATAAGAGATTATAAAAAAAGCTAAAAGAAGTGTAAGCATAAAGATTTAGCAAGTCAAAGTTTCCTCAAGAGCTCCTCTTTCCCCCTAAATTTTTCTATTTCTTTTGTTGGCCATCAGGAGTTCAGACCCCCAAGTTAGGAAGGCTGTTTCTTAACCACAAGAGATATATATTCATATTACTACCTAATTATATCCAAACAGGAATAAATTTTGAAACCAATAATTTTGATGCATGTAATAAATTAAGACTTGTTTTGAGATGTTTTCTTGAAATTACAACTATAGAATCATAGAGTCATAGAAAGATTTGGGATGAAAAAGATCTTTGAAGATCATTTGTCCAACTGTCATGGGCAAGGACAACTTTCACTAGATCAGATTGCTCAAAGCGCCATTCAGCCTGAT
>VYZT01057648.1:0-35521 GCA_013400735.1 Pomatostomus ruficeps | reverse complement strand
ACTTTTGCCAATTCGGAAGGAAGAGTGTTGCATTCTCCTGTTCTAGGGGAGGCATCTGCCTTCTTTAGCAAATACCTGTCTTTGAAACCAAGACATATAGTAACTTACGTCTGGATCTGAGGAAGGTGTTATGAATCTAATTCTCATTGAATTTCACTTGGAAAGGGATGTGCAACATCTGTGTTCTCTTTTTTAACACAGATCCCTTTAATCTTTGTAACAAAGTAATGGAATTTATTTTCATTTTGTGAAAACAACCTGGTGCTCAAGAAAAGAACCAGCTATTACTACAATAAGAATTTAGAAAGAAATTGTAAATATGGTCTTCTAGGAGCTATATCAAATTATCCCACCTGTGGAAATACTACTTCTATTAACCTCAAGTGATTATAATCACTGTGAAAAACACAGTAATCCTGAATGACTGGGGCTTCTAAAGATTTTGTACTCTTTTCCTTTATTACCTCTGCTGAGGAAACATTTTAAAAGTGGAGAGAAGTAGGGCTTACAGAAAGGACAGGACATTAAATTGAATAATGCTAAGTAGGCATTAAGAGAAACTGTATGTTATTAGTGAGAATAAGACACTTTGTTATGATTAATACTACTTCAGCAGTTCATGTGAAATAGTATATTCTCAGAGCAAAAAAAAAGGAATACTGGCAAAAGGATCTAAGTCTCTAAGATTTAAAAACACATCTGTTAGAGCCAATTTCAAAGTTGTACCCCCAAATAAATAGCTAAAATGACACAAGCAATCTGTACGTGTCAGAGTGGTTGGAGCACCTGGCTGATGCAGTAGTTGAGATGAAGTCTGTTACCAAGAACTTGTCCCCATTTACTGTGCTCATGGAGGGTCTCCATGCCCTGCAGAGGCAGTGCTGCTGGCTGTGGCTTGGGAGATGTGCCACCCTGCCTGCCAGCAAGGTGTCTCGTGCTGGTCTTGCTGTTCCCCCTGGCAACAATGCCCAGGTGACAGAACTGCACTATAAGGGATATTTGCAGCTTGTGCTGGCAAGGTGGAAGAAGTAAGGAATTTTAATGCACTTTAGATTACTTATGTGCATGTGTTTATGATGAGGAACTTTGAAACATCAGCAAGGGTGGCTGAGTCAGTGGCTTCCAATTAGAAACTGTTATTATTCACTGAATGCATAAACCTTTCCAAAAGACCCAAGCAAGCCTTTGCCTTGTTTCTCTCTGTGAACAAGCAACAAATAGCGAGAGGGCAGGGCAGCAACACACTCAGGCTGTATTTATGCAGGGGAATAGTGATGATGGCAGAGATCAGAGAACAGAAAGTCCCAAGCCACAGCAAGGCTGCCTGTTTCTGTTGTGTAGTTTAAAAGAGAAAAAAAATGATACCAGGGCTCAGTTTTGCAGTGGTTCCTGATTCAATAATAAGAAGAGATGATTCCAGCAGTTTTGCTAATAGACTTCAGCAGTCTCCAGCCTCAAAAGACAAATAGAAGGAAAGGATGGATTTACCAGGGGAGAAGTTAAATTAGGGCCTTTAGGCTCCTCTGCCAGCTAACAGGAGTGCCCATGTCACTAGCCCAAAAAACTATTTTTTTTCAGTCAGGTAAAAACATCATCTTCCTCTGGGAAGGAAGATGGGGTTTTGTTAAAGAGAGAGCTTCTCTCAGCTAAATAAATTAAAATAATTCTTAAGTTTTTGTCCTCTAAACTCATTAGTTTGAGATAATAAATCAGCTACAAAGTAAAAATTAAATGGGAAGGCAACATCCCAAAAGATTATTTCCCTAAAGCAGGAAAAAGCCAGCCATGTTATCCAAAATTCATATTGTCAAAACCTGAATTCAATCTGCAACGAACTGTGAATCCTAACTGCAATAATTTCAGTTGAGTTATAGTTTATAATCACCCCCAAAAATGACTCTTTTTAGAAAAATGACTGAAAAGAGGAAATATATTTCAGTTGTTAACAAACGGATTTATCTAATGATTACAGTGGTTTTTACTTTTTTATTTCCCTTACCAAGTATTTTCTGATTGCAATTATGCAAAAGTGTGAAATTTTGTGGTGTTTCATAGCTGAAAAGGAGAAAAATAAGTGCGATGAATGTATTGGCCTAACTTAAAATGAATACTGTGATAGAATTTATGATTGAATAGATGCTGTCAGTTTTTAAAAAAATTATTGATATTTATGTTTATGCTGATACTATCTGGAATTTAGATATTTTTTCCTTGTTTTAATCAGCTGAAATTTTAGGACACTGGATGAGAAAGTCCCTTGTGAGGCAGTCTTGTAGGCCAAAAAAGTCTGGGAAGGCTGGACACCTTTAAGAAGGAAAATCTTAAAGGCTGGAACAAGCTGTCCCCATGTGCCTAAAGATGAGCTGGAGGGGTTGAAGGCCAGCCTGGCTGAACAGAGAGGTTTTTCTGGAACTCAGGGACAAAACCAGAGATTTTTCATCTTTGGAAAAATAAGCAGGTAACTCAGGAGGGCTACAAGGATGTTGTGAGGTTCTGCAGAGAGACAATTAGAAGGGCTAAAGCCTTGGAATGGAATTTAATCTGGTCACTGCTGTAAAAGACCATAAAAAGTGCCTCTACAAATACACCAGAAAGACAAACGGAGGGCTAAGGAGAATACCCATCCTTTATTGGATAGTCACAAAGGATGAGGAAAAGGCTGAGGTACTTAATGCCTTCTTTGCCTCAGTCTTTAACAGTAAGACCAGTTGTTCTCCTGGTATTCAGCACCCTGAGCTGGGAGATAGGGACAGGGAGCAGAATGAAGGCCTCTTAGTCCAAGAGGAAACAGGTAGTGTCCTGCTACACCACTTAGACCTTCACAAGTCCCTGGGGGTGAATAGTATCCATCCAAGGGCACTGCAGAAGATAGTGGAGGAGCCCACACAGCCACTTCCCATCATTTACCAGTAGTCCTGGTTAACTGGGACTACTGGTACAGGATGGGAAGTTAACTGGAAGTTGGCTGGGGCAGCTGGGGTTGTTTAGGCCTGGAGAAGAGAAGGCTCAGGGGAGGACCTTATTGCTCTCTACAACTGCCTGAGAGGAGGGTACAGCCAGGTGGAAGTTGGTGTCTTCTAGGTAATAAATGACAGGACGAGAGGAAAGAACATCAAGATGCACCAGGGTAGGTTTAGATAAAATATTAGGAAAAATTTCTCCATGAAAGTCTTGTTAAGCATTGGAATGGGCTGCCCAGGGAAGTGGTGGAGCCACCATCCCTGAAAGTGTTCAAATAATATGTGAATATGGCACTTGAGGACAGGGTTTAGTGGTGAGCATGGTGATGGTGCTGGGTTAATGATTGGACTTGGTGACCTTGGAGGTCTTTTCCAGCCTTAAAGATTCTGTGAATTTGTTTGATTAAGGCAATGTGAATTTGCTATAATTTGTAGTCATTAGAATATACACTACTGGTGATTTTTTCTTTCTTAACAATACTTTTATATCAGTAAAAACACCCATTTTATAAAATGTTAAGAGAAAATTGAAACTGTTACCAGAAGGGTTGAATATCCTCAGAAACTCTGTGAAAGTAGTTTGACAGAGATCCTTTTAGCTGGAGAAGGAGGTTGGAAAACCCTAAAGAACTCCTGTGTGTGTTCCTCATAGAGTCAAACAAACAAAAAAATCAATGGAGATAACCTAAGATGTGAATTTATCTCAGTGCACTCCAAATTGTCAGCATCAATACAGAGAAGTGTGGTGTATCCTGGCCTAAAAGTGCAAGTATGGACCCACAGCATGGAAAAGATGAGGAGCACATTTAAAAACGCAGTAGGAAAGTGTGTGAGTGCTGAGAAGGTTGGAGAGAAGCAACGTGAAGCAGAGGGAAGAGCACAGAAGGATAAAATTGTCATTACACCTTCCTTCAGTCACCAGTGATACTTCTCTGAGTCCCTGCTGTTGCATGCCATAGCCAGCTACTGGTTCAAAGCAGTGATTTCACAGGTAACGGGAGTTTCTAGGCATGGGAAATGAAGAGATGTTCCTGCCCAAGAAATGGGACAAGTGTTTTTCTGCCAAAATGCAGTCAGTTTTGGAATAAAGCTATGGCAGAGAAGAAAGAAAAATGTGTGTTTTACCATTGGCCAACACTTTCAACAGATGCTTTAGCAATAGGCCAGAATATGTGAAAGATTATATAGAAAGATGAGTTTCTAAAACTTTTCTTTTGCTAAAGCGGGGTTCAAAATTTGAGAGAGAAAACAAGTAAAATTAAAGAAGCACTGATGGGCTTTTATATAGATAGGAATTTATCAACCTGTCAGCATTGACCCAGGAAATACAATCTGTTCAGGACTTCTCATTATAAAG
This sequence comes from Pomatostomus ruficeps, assembly GCA_013400735.1. NCBI lineage: Eukaryota > Metazoa > Chordata > Aves > Passeriformes > Timaliidae > Pomatostomus > Pomatostomus ruficeps. Next base: position 31,204 of record VYZT01057648.1, on the reverse strand, counting down.
TCTGACTTTAATGACTGCCAAATATCTGTCTAGGAGATAAAGTATAGCTGAATTTTGAATGGAGAGATTATGGCATCCTCATGTAAATTATTGAGAATTTTATTCTGAAAGGACTTAGACTGATTTTAATGACATTTGTTCTCCAGAGCAGATGAAAGCTGCGTTTTCATTTACACTAGAGGACCTATTTTATATTATGACACTGTAAAGCAATAATATAATTGAAATATGGGTAAAATTACAGTCTGCTTCAATTTAAATTAAATCAATATTTATTGAAATTAAATTAGTCTGAATATTGACACTCTTAATAAGAAGCAAGCAATAAAGTTAGTGGTTTTGTCGAGGTAACTATATTGTTTCTAAATAAAAAGTTAGATTACATTATATTATACCTTTCAAGGGTCCACCTTAAATTAGGAGACAGTAAATGAGAGAAAGAACTTTTACTCCTGGTCTTATGTCTAATCTTAGAGATTGTTAATAATTTAGGGGGGTTTATTATGCTTTACTTAATAATTTATCAAGTATCTTTCTAATATGCTGGTAGGCATAACTATTTCTTTTTGGTCTAGGTTCAGTTGCATGTTCAAAGCCATAGGGACCTGACCAGGTAGAAATATGTAGAACATGGGGAAACAAACTTTATTCCTTCTTCTTTTCCCTATCTCCCTCTCCCATACCACAACCTTGAAAAGTTTATTTACATCTTGACAAATTTTATTTAACTCCTGCCTGTAACTATTAATTGCATTAAGTTTGTGACTGGCCAAATGAGGAATGATTTACCATGAGAGATTTTTCACTGTATTTTGAGGATTAGATATAATTGATTAAATCTCTTTTAGACTGCACCAGCTGGTAGATGTTGGTTTCACTACCAAACAACTGTCTTCCCAGTCACTCCTGAGGGAATAGACTTTTGCATGGCATCTGCTTTATTTTTGATTAATAAAAATATTTTTATATTTTATAAATAAAATTGACATTATTTTATTTATTTTAAAGGATCCACTTTCCTATTACTTCCATACAAAGAAGAAACATATGTGTAAAAATAATGAGACAAGATCATACTTGTACTTTGTTAACATGTTCATTCTTTGTGAAAAGAAACAATTCTTCATTCCCTTGCAAAGATTTGACAGACAAACATTTTCCTGGATTAAAAAAACAACAAAAAAACCAACAAGTAACCGAAACCCAACTGGCAGTAATTTGGATTAAATTTTTAACTATTTTGTGGCATTCCTGAACTGTATGGGTACGTCTCACTACTTTAAATCAAAATAAAACCGAAAACTTTGTCAGGAACAACTTTTAATTCCCAGATTGGGAGGTTTGGTTAGCTGGTCACTGTTTCAGGTGTAAAATTCTCATGTCATGTACATGAAGGCATGTATTTAATTGTAGCTCACCCTATGGCATGAGAAAATCTCTCACAGTCACTGAGGGTTTGATGTGTTTGAATACTAATTATGCAGAGAAAAGATCTTTTTCAGAGAGGAATAGTTGTAAATACATGGCTTCACAGTATTTTAAATATACTGAGGTAAAATGAAATTTTGAGGACTCAACTTGTTATTGTTCTCTTTAAGAACTTAGAAATGTTACATGATTTTGGAACAAAAATAAGAGAAAAAACCAAAATCTTTCATTAATGATTAATTAAACTTATGAGCAAGTGCAGAAGCCTTCATATGCCAGATGTTCACCCATAGGCCAAATTCTGCAGTTTTTTGGACATGCCCCCAGCTGAAATTGAAAATCTCATGGAAGGATGCTCAGAATTTGCAGGCAAAAGATTCACTTGTTGAGTACTGTGGGCAGTGTTGAAACCTGTCAAGTTTTTATGACATACCATAAACAGAATATACAGTAGTGGATAGCTTTGCTGTTTTAGTCACCAAAAATCTGTTGTACGTTGCTATAAACTTGCAAAAACTGCTGAAGCTGTGGAAAAATTTCTTTAAAGCTCAGTGAAACTTGTAAGTAATAACTGAGGGTTTTGAGTCTGAATTTTCCCTACAGGTGACCCATAGAAGCACTTAATTATATTTATTGTAATTTTTTTTTATGGGTTATGTCAGGGATGGTTTTCCAAAAGAATGTAGCAGTTCACCATATGATAATATATCAATTCTGCTGTCTCATGTTGCTGGCAAACTTTGCGTGTGAAAAAGGCTTTATAGTTACATATTTTGCTCTATTAAATTTAAGATTTTTTTTCTTTCCTGAAGCCTATTGGTAGTTCCTACTTGAAAACAGATCAGTGAGTAGAAATGCCAGCTGTCGGTAAACTCTGTCACTTTGGTTCTCTGATACATAGTGGTATCAACACAGTAAATGAGATTTTATTTGGGGTTAAAGCAGAGGTGACTTTGAGGTGTTTGCAGTGAAAAAATTAAAAAGTGAAGCTTTAAACTATTAAATCTTTCCAACACTTCACATCATGATTCTTGGTATTCTATGAGGAAGGCTCTCGCCTGAATCATGCTTGAAGGTTCATAAATGATACAGGACTGATGATCTCCTGAGAAGGCAGAAGACCTAGTTGATCTCATATCAGGTTCATAGTGCCTTACACTTTGTGACAAAAATCCTTACTGCCTGCCATAGCAGGCAGTCTGTGGCCAGCCTCATGGATTTCCTTGGCGATGAGCAGATGTGGAATCAAGCTGCCAGGACATACACCCTGAAGTGGTGGCACTGCCAGTCTTACACTTTCAGACAGGGATAAATCTAACATATAGCTGAACTGTGCTCCTTATTGTGCATCCCAGTAATGGCCATGGATAAATCTAACATATAGCTGAACTGTGCTCCTTATTGTGCATCCCAGTAATGGCCATGGAGCTCAGGAGTGGCCATCTACACCACTGAAGGTGGGCTGTTTCCTTTCCAGCTGTACAGTTTGGTCATTGATAGCCATTGCAAATGTTTTCACCTTTCCTCACTTTTCTCACAACTGCAGAATTCAGAGCTTGTATGAGCTGTGATGAAAGTTGCCAGCATATGTGGAGCACATCCAGGGTACAAGGGAAATTGGTGTGGGGCACAGGTAGTCTAAATAATTGCGTAAAGACTTCTGTGGGTAACTTGTGCAAAACAATAACTTATGCCGAGCAAATCCTAGGGGGTTTTTTTGGAGATAACATGATGTTATCTACCTCCACAGTAGCATGGTTTCGATGTGTGTGGAGTTCCTAGGAGAAACTTGAGAAAATGTGGAGTTCCTGGGGGCTGGAGGGCTTCTTGTTTTGGAAATGTGTGAAAAACTGTAGGGAGAAACATTTTCCTAGAACCCATTTTAATGTGACAATATGTGTCTCATTTCTTTGCTGCTTCAGAAAAGAGTTGTGCAAATGGGTGTTAGAGGAGAAGTTTGTCTTTGAATGACACACGTATTCATGTATAACCATGAATTTACATATAGCTGTCATACAAGGGGGTTGCACTGGCAATATCCAGCAATTCTAAAACCATCTTTCATGAAAGGGAGACTTGAAAACAAGCAAGTAAAAATTCTCCAACCTCCTGTCTCTGACAGAGGTCTGTCCCTTCTCTACAGTGAGATTGACCTACAGGCTTTCCAGCAAGAATGACATCAAGGGTCTGGGCTCCAGTGATCTTCTGGAGTTTCCCCTGTGTGGAGGAGAGGTATGCTTTTACCCTAGAACAAAGATGGAGGGACATGGAGAACAAACACAGGGAGCAGATCCTCTCGGAATGACTTTGTCCAGGATCCCCCAATGGTGACATGTGGTACTGGGCTACCTCTCAGAGGTACTACTCTGATCTTCCCTACCAATTAATGCAGCAAATGTCAGAAGTAGCATGAGCTCCAGATGCTGGAAGTGCATCATGCTTGGGGTGCCTTTGTCCAGCTGTGTTTCCATGTTTGTTGGGATATGTATCTATGAACCACGACATGCATCTAATGCCTGGAAGAAACACAGAGGTGTCAAGAAAAATATCACCTGTGTCTAGGAAAAGACAGCAGTACTTCTAGAGATCTGGATGTCATCTTTTTGTGTACCCAAAGATGGGTGTACCCCATCTTTTCATATTCCATTCATCATAGTCCATGGTAGGTCCTATGGAATAGGTTTAAAATGGTCAGTATGAAGATTTAGGACAATGGAACTCCAATTTTTATTGAAGCTTGCTGCCAAATGCCTAATAAGAAGCCCTAGGGCATAGACAAGCTGATTATGCAATTTTACTGTGAATGCTGAGATGTGTGGGCCCCGGACTCTGCTGCTGCTTGAATTAGTTCTCCCACTCTTATGCAGGAAGATATTCTTTCATTAAAGGAGAGAAATTTTCCCAAACCGATGAACTGGCACTCAGTATTGATCCTCAGAGGAAATTATGGTATTGCAGAAGGGGCATACTGCTGAAGGATGTGTATATGCTGGGAACATAATTCTCTCAGATCAGATGTAGGAATTTCTGGGCTGGAGTATCTGTAACAATTTGTTTCCTGATTCGTGGCCTTTCCCACCTGACAAAGAGGAGCTGTCTACTACTTGTCTCTTGATCAGGGAAGAAACATGACAAGATGGATCATAGGTATTTCATGGGTACTGTGCAGAGGCTTGGTTTGGATCTTGAGTTACCTGGATCTTCCATGCCCTCTGTGCTGCTGCAAGAGTACTTGGTGAAGCTGGCACCTGTGTAGGCCTTTTATGGGTCACATACAGGTTTGTACTTTACCCAGCCTGCCCTATTTTGTCACAACCAAATCCCTCCTTTGCCTCCTTTGTTGGGAGCTGAGGTTGTTACTGTTTGCTCAGCTGATCTAACAGGTTGTTCTTTTGGCTTGAGCTAGCAGTCTCACATGGGACATCCTGGAAAGCACGATCTTTTGCCACTCCTCAGGACAGTGATGTGACTGGTATATCCTTTGATTGGAGGAGTTTCTCTTAGATTCAAATCTTTTGGCAAGACCACAGGGTTTTCAGGTGAAACCATGACCCTTCTGGGCCCAAACTGAGTGGACATCCCTGGCCGCAAAACTTCCCTTTCTTACCACTGGTAAAGTGGATCTCCACCCTATCATGTGCTCTGATAAAATTGCAGGCTCCTACAACTCATAAGAAAAGTTGACCCCACATCACTTGTGCAGTGCATGGCATGATACAGTCTTATCCCATTTTGCTTCACAAGTGAAGTCTTCTGTGGATCCACGCAACACTTCTCACCCACAAGGAGTAACCCCCACCCAAACAACACGTGAACATGGCAGACCTTCTGCCTAAGCCTGTGATCTTTGAGCCTCTCTGTCCTCAGCTCCAGTCCTGCACACCACTTTTGTAGGCTGTGAGTGTGTGGCAGGCTTTTAGACCACACCCAAGCAGCATGTGCAGCACATACTCATACTCTGCTCGATTCCTTATCCCTTTTTTGATGTCTTCTCAGGGTATCATGATGTCTCACAAGGATGAAGAAACATGGTGTCCCAGCTTGCACCTTGAGCTAATCCCACTGTACACTGGGGACATAAACTGGAAAATCCTTCATGTAGCATTGAGCACCTGTGCACTGGTGGTGTGCCTCAGACTTGCAACACTTTTGCGATCCTGGAGCGTGTGATCATTGAACTTGACTGGTTGCACTTCATCTACTTTTTCCTTAAACTCTTTCCACTAGGTTGCTGGATTGAGGATGAATGGGTGCCATAGTCATCTTTGGAAGAAAGTGTCTGCATCCATGTTGATTTTGAAAAATATTAATCATAGGTTACGTTAACAGACGTTGCTGGGTTGTGTGTTGTAAAGTGTGGGAGCTCCCTACCAGTGGGTCAGATTAAGCATTCCCTTCTTCTCAAAGTTTTATGCTAGTGCCGCCATCCCATCTCTTGGGTATTGCCTGATCTGATGGTGAATGTTTAGGGAGCCCCAAAGTGTAAGCAGATTTCCTGTAGGATGAGATACATAAAGGCCGACTGCAGTAATAAAGGACATAAAGTCCCTTAAAGACTCAACTTAAGGCCTACTTGAGTTCTCTGCAAAGACATCAATAAGATTTGCTAAAATGCTATAGAGGTGCCTCTTCAAATTTCTGAGTATGGTGGAACAACTAAGTCCCACTGAGACAAATTTATTACAGAATCAGATTACTGGTATATGCAAAGGACATACAGTTATTCCTTCTCTCTAAATGTGGTAATTCTGAAGCATCTCTGTTTATTAATCTCTATCTTTGCCTGGATTTCAGAAAACATACTTACAAAATTATGAATATGTTATCTAAGCCACAAGAAGCTAAAATTTATTTTATTACCTGGCAGTTAAGCCTACAAAAACTTGAGTCTGGAAATTTTAAATTCACTCATCTTCAATACAGTTAGTTCAATTTGCCTGTCAAACTCGAACAATTATTTTCCTTGCAGAGTAAAACATCCTTTTTTTCCCCTCACTTGAATTTCAGTTAAAAAAAATTTATAAGATGCTCTCCTCCTTCTGCTTTTTTTTGAAAATGCATGAATGCAAATTAAACTGTAATTTTCACTCACAGCTGTCTTTCAATGCCACTGAAATAGGTAACACTGAACAACACCACCCCATAGATTTTAGTTGTTTTGGAATTTTCTGTTTTGCATAGAATCTGTTTGTTTTACTCTTCATAGCTTGTCTACATGTCATATTTAGTGGAAAGTGGGCTAAATGTAAATTGCATTAATATTTGTTTTTTCCAAGCTTTTGCAAACAAAATTATACAATGCTTCACAATATCACAAGAGAGACTTTCAGGACAACCTTGATCACGATTTTAGCCTTATGTTCTGGTTTATAAACAGCTTTTCTAATCTCCTCAACTGCAAAAGATATATATATATGTAAATGTCACATTTAAAACCAGATTGTGTGCATTGGCTGGGCCAGGCACATATTTAACATTTATCTATTGGCTTGAATCCAAGAGCTCACTTAAATTACTCATGTGCTTGTGACTGGATCAGTGTTTAGTGATTTGGGGCCTAGGAAGACAAGGCTTTCTTTTTCCAGTCCTAAACTTACAATACTTGCCTAATTTTCATAGCTCTGTGTCACACTGTATGGACACAAAGAAAACACACATAGCTGTCTAGGTCGAGGAGCAATGAAAAGTCAAGAGAGCTAAGAGAGAGCTAAAAGAGAGAGGGCAGAACCTACTGACCTTTATTTATATGTTCTTAGAAATTACTGTGGATTGGAGGTAGAAATTACTACCTCTCAATCACACTGGTCAAAGGAAAAATTCATCACATGTCTCCGCCTAGGAGAATGGAATGAAAACAACAAGGACAGTTAGCAAAACATGGCCATGTTTACAACAGCATGCGTGAGAAAGTACTACAGCAAAGATAAACATTGAAAAACTGCAAAACTCGAAACAGCAGCTCTGAAAGTTTTATCATGAAATGTAATTTACCTTGTAATTCCTTCTTTTTTCTTTTCAGTAAAGCAAGACAGAGAGAGTGGTAAAAAACCCCAGCACGGTAGAGAGAATTAAGAGGAAGTTAAATTAGTTACAAAAAACCATACCCTTTTTGCTGGTTAGGAAACATTTTTGTCAGTTTGAAGGGTAAAAGAAAACAAACAAGGAGGCACAGGTTCTGGTCAGGTTCTCCCAACTTGCCTAAATAGGACTGTTTATTGCAACTTGGAGAACTGCAGAGTAACATGGCTTGAGTCTTCCAGTTTACTCCCTCTGTCTTGAGTTGCAAAGGATTTCTGAGGTGGCTGCTCAGCATGTGTCAAGGACATTTTAGTTTCAAGAAAGTCAAATAAAACCCAGAAACAATTACTAGGTCCCTTTCCTCCTCTTTCTCTCCTTCTACAGCTCTCCTTATGTGCACAGAGCTATATTTGCCTTTTTTCCTTCAAATTTATTAAACAATGTAGGAATATTTTAAACTCTCAGAGGGATGTGAGAAATGTAAAGGCCGAATCTAACTGTGTACCTTGTTATTTGAAAGCCCCTGTCATGTGTTGCACTCTTTCCTCTCTCATTTCCTTTTTCTGCATTGTTCCTTTTCAGATAGCTGAGTTTGAGGCAGAGACATCTATGCCCAGTGCCCTCTTAGAGATCTACCAGTGTTGAAATGGTCCCAAACACCTTTGCTTACATTCCTAATGCTACATCAGGAGGAAAGGAGTGATATGACTCTTCTATCAGCAGGTTACACAAGTTTAACAAAACAAACAAATGGAAGTCATTGATGAGCATCTTGCATCTTGTTCTCAGCTGAAGAGGGGCAGAGTTTGCTGGTGCTCTTTTCCTCTGGGTGACCTTGGCCAAAGTGTTGATGGCCAGCAAAGATCCCTTGTGCAGAGGGTCCTTCCTTCCTCAAACTGTCTTAGTAACAGGGTCTGCCATCTTGTATCACTTCTCTTTCTTTCATGAAATCAAATAATGTATATATGGATGAAATCTATAATTCTTCCCTATTTTTGTAGCCATGCTGATAGTTTCCATAGCAACTTGCCTAGAATTTGAAAGGAGATGCACTGCCTGCAGGAGAAGGCAGAGAGGTGATGGGGCTTGTACTTTTTTCTCATTTTTTTCCCAGTGTTTTAGTCATGTCTGTCACCTGAAATACAGTGCAGGAAATACCACTGACTCTTCTTAGATTTTTAATTCTTCCATTTTGCCTCTAGTCTGTAGTGCATGAAAATGTCTTACCCCCTTTCACTGTCACTTAGGTTAGGCTGTGGACACTCCACTGGCACCAGGGTGTCCTTGCGCCCCTTCCTCTCCTGTTCCTGATCAAGCTCCGAAGGCTCTCGAGAGGTGGCACTCCAGCCACCATCACGTCTGAATGAATTATGCAGCTGCTGACACCAAAGCACCAATATTTGGGGGTTCATCTGTACTTAATGGTAGTTATCTCCTTTGTCAAACAAGCCAGGTAAAGGGAGGAGAGGATGAACTGCAGATGGGAGGTGAAAGGAGGGCCAGGTTTGAGAAGCACTGCAGGTGTGCACAAGCAAGATAGCAGAAAATGTTTGCCAGATAAGAGGATGATTTTCGTTCTGCGGTCTGATTTTATCCATACTGATTAGTCACTGGAGGAAAAAAATGCATGTTAAAGGCAGGAATTCAAAACCATGGCCCCTTAAAGAAAAGGAAACAATGTTGCCATGAGTAACTAACTAACTTATCTCCTGCTGTAGTCTGCATCCTTGTTTAGGAAAGGGCACCAATTCCAAACAGTGCTCACTTGGCAGTTCTGATACACAAGCTTTTCTCTCTATATAAAATTTGCTTAAGATGACTTCTTTTCCTTCCTGCTCACACTAGCTGGGTTTCAAAGCTGTTCATTTTGAACTTAAACTCAATGGACTTTGTTTTTAGGTGGAAACTACCAACCAAATGCACTATTGAAGCTTTCAAAAGAGGGAGATTTTCTAACTCGAAAAACCAAACTAGAAAAAAAGAAAACAAAATCCTCCCTGGAGGTAATTTGAGAAATGCTAGTCTCTATATGTCATGAAGAAGCTGTTGCTGATCATCATGAGGTTACAAATGACCTGGCACTTTTTTAAAAATAGAAATTATGATCTTTGGAACATTACATTTATATCTTGCAGAAAATGATCCGCAGAATGCAATGAACAAATTGAAAATACTTGTCTGAGTGGAGAGGGTGACTGTCTCTTTATCTGTTTGCCTTGTGTGCAAGATGGATGTTTCAGGGTGGGCAATAAAATGCAAAATAGCCTGCACCCTTGTTGATGTTAAAAGCTTTAACTAGAGGCTAATTATAATATCTCACTCTTAAAACTCATCAGTGGTACTGCTGTGTTACAAGAAAAAGTATCAGCTGTAGTGCAGTAAAAAGAATTTGAGGATATGGGATCATAGCTAAATGTATGGCTAGAATCTGACAAAATCCTTTAAAAATACTACTGTCCTCTTGAATCTGCTGTGAGCTTACACTATTTAGGAATTGAGAAAATGACATTCCTCATTAACTCTTCAGTGTTTAAATCCTCTGTTTAACAAACTATTTTCAGAACCTCATGCTGACGTACCTGTGCGGAGAGGTTATTTTACACTTCTGCTATCTGAGATATAGCAAAGAACCCTGGTAGGATCAAAAAGAGAAGACTAAAAGCGAGGAGAGCACCTCAAAGGAAGATTTTTTTTTCTTTTAAGCCTATAAGAGCTCCTAGAGTACATGTGAAATTCATTTGCTAAAGAGTCATAGATCAATGTAATAGATATAAAAATTGATTTTTTAACTCCTGACAAAGTTCCCTCAGAGGGCAAATTATTTCCATTTTAGATAAGGGCATTATTTTTTGTGTTTAGATGTTTAGATAACCTCTTTTCTTTCAGTGAGACACTCTATTATTACAGAACAATTGATTGGATTACTGGTGTAATCTGTAGGCCTGCATAACTGTGGGATGATATACATGGGTGAAACTAAATATATATTATGGCTGTATGCTACAAAATATTATTAGAATGCCAGTAGTATTTACTTTGCATAAGGTAGAATTAGCTTTTGCCTAAAGAAAAACTGTTTACAACACCCATCTGCTTGGATAAAATGCTGTCTCTTGGAAATTTCAACAAGAAAATATTTCCTCTTGAAGGTGAACATCTTGATATAAATGGTGAGTGATCTACCTGTAATAGCCATAATGTGACCTGAAATGTCTTTCTGACAGTGCAAAGATTATTTTTCCTTCTTAGGGTTTTTGATAAGTAGATGACTCCTCAGCTTGTACTTCAAAAAATACAGTTGAAGACATTTCCATCTTCAGCTCAGCTAAAGCAGGTTGCTGGAATCTGGTCAGATCATTGTAATTTCAGCCAGTCAGAATTACCCGCTGAGGAGTTAGTTGACAGAGGATGGCAAAAGCAACCTCAAATTTTGGACAGACCTCGATCAAAGCATGTTAGCAGGCCTTTTTTTATTTATTTATTCCCACTTTGCCAACCCTTAGCAACACTTCTGCTTTGAAATGTACTTCACAGTAGTTATAATTTTACAACACATTCTGCATTAGATTTTTGGCATGCATATCTCCATTCTCACCTCACTGAATTTTGAGTAGCTATCTCATAAGAGGGATAATAAAAATGGCCTGTTAGATCACATTCTCAGAATTATTTTTTGTTTGTGTTATTTCTCCAGTTCAGGATATTTTAAAAATTAGTCACTGAAGGAAAGAAAATACAGATCAGGATCTGTGAAGAAGGAACAAAATCCATACACTGTTTGACTAGGATTTTCATGGGAAATAGAAAGGTGTATAAAATTATGTTCAGATGGCGAAGTTTCTTTACTTTAAGGAGTTCAGCTGCTCTTTGTAGGAAGATATCAAGGTGTTCCTAGCAGTACCACAGTATTGTGTCCTGAAAGGGTTTCTGAGCTGACATGGCTTTGGAGATACAAGCAGTATTGTGTGTGTGTATTGTGTGCGTTTGTGTGCGCGTGTGTATGTATACACAATACCAATACCTGCCTCATTTTTCTGAAAATTCTTATTTATAACAATTAGTTTATTTTGGATACACACATCTCAGTAGGTTGTTAAATATATATACACTGCTGCTATGGAAAGAGTAAATCATACAATTGCATTGTAAGGAAAAGCCATTCTTTTGAAGAGGAAGGCAATATTTGTGTGGTACCATCATAAGCTGACAGAAGACAGTGTTCCAGGGAGTTTACTGAGGTAAATACTTTTTAAAGTCTATGTGCCTTTGATTACAATATGGCTTCTGAAAAGATCTGGCTTCTGCTGTTACTTTATGAGACCATCTGCAAAGTGGAGAAAATACTATGGTCACTCTTGCACTTCTTTTCCATAGACAAATTATTCTGTCCCTGCAATGTGTCTTTGTTTATCCATTAGAGGTTCAAACTTGTGCTCAGACCAGGTGCTGCCTGTCATGCTCATGTTAGTGAAGTATATTGACAAACAATACATGAGGTATGAAGCACTACATGGCTCTTTTACCTCTGTTACCATGTAGGCAAACAGTAAGAAAAAATAACATCACTTTTACAAAGTTCTTCTCAGAGGCAGTTGGAAATACTTTGTTAAAGTAACTTCCTAATAAGTGCAGATTTGTTGAGAATGAGTGGCTGCATTCAGACGTGACAGCTACAGTGAAAACAAGAAAGGCCTTGGATATGCATCAAACTCTGGTTAGATTGGGAAACATCCATTTGCAATCCAGGAAATCATTAATTTTGTGGCAGATAAACACAGGCTTTGGTGGTGAGGATCCCCAGGGAGGCTTTTTCTAAGTACATTCCTACTGCAGCCCCTCTCTGCTTTAAACTGGTACCAAGTTAGGATCAGGCAGTCTTTGGACAGGTAACTGAGTGAGACTGGAAGAACACCTCAACTGCACATCCTTCCTTGCAGTTAAGACTTTTAAAACAATACATCATTTATTTACTGAAAGATACAAGGAAAATGTGAAAGGACAAAACCAAAGAATCCTATTTGGGGTTTTGTCCTTTCTTTTTGCCTATGCTTTTCATCATTCCTAGAGCAAATTCTTTCCTGTTGCTCCCTGTTTCTCTGAAGAGTTGATTGTTTCCCCCAATCTTAAGGTTAGTGATGGAAAGAGCAATCATCACCACTCGCTGTGGTGAAGTAGCTGCTTCCAGATAAATTTTGCCAAGGTTTACATTTATAATTTCATAGTCCTGTGGTTTGGTGCGTGTTTTTTTGTTTGTTTTTTGTTTGTTTGTTTGTTTGGGTTTTGTTTTGTTTTGGGGGGGGGGTTGTTGGTTGTGTTTTTTCCCCTCCAAACTACACTTAATTCCAAGAAATGGAATAAACTGAACAGCTGATTTAATTTTCATAGGACCAAGGTGCTCTAGGAGGTTTTCATAAACTTACTCTATTTAAAATAATGTTATTATGTAAGAGCTTATTGCTGAATATAAACATTTCCTGGAAACTTATTCCCTTGCAAAACAAATAGCAAAGCTCTATAAAAATCCTCATTTTGGAAATCCTTCTCTTGTTGTGAAAGAAACAAATAAGTCTTCTAAGATGAAACAATATTTAAAACAAGAAGGAAGGAAATTAAAAGCTTATTAACAAGTCTATAATTGTACTTCTAGCACTTTGTAATTACACAGTGCATAAATTTCCCAGGCATTTGAAATTACTTTTAAGTTTTGTAAGCAGAGTTCCAAATATGTAGAAAATTCATTTTTAGCTGTAGTTTTCTACTTAGCATTTTCTACATAGCATATTCTACTTAGCATACAGTTCCACACATACAACATGCAATAAAAACACAAAACCTGACAATCAGATTTTTGTTTAATAATAATAATAATAATAAATGTTGCCCAGTTAAATTTTTTGTTAGAAAGTAAATTAAAATGGAGTTAAAAACTCTGTATTTTAACTTTGGAGCAATTGAATTAACATACTCTGTTATAATACAAATATAATGTACTATGAACAGTGTTGAAGACATAGTTTTTGGACACATTCATTACAATAAAATTGCTGGGAAAGCGGTTGGAAATTAGATGTAAGATTTGCATGATTTTCATTAGTTTAGTAAATTATTTCGATTGGTTGATTCCTTGTATATATTAGTATTACAGCTTCTAGTTCTTAGCCACATATTTAGGTCATAGCATTCTTTTTTTTCTCTGCAATATCATAAAAAAGAAATTATATGGTTAAGTCCATAATTTCCTCATTCAATGTAATAAATTTCTTCATTTATTTATGTGTTTAGTGGTGATTTATACATATAATTGCAAGTATAGCATCTGGTAATTTTATCTTTGCATGTTAAGGAGATTCATAGCCCTTGTCTGAGAACTGTAGTGGGTTCCTAAATAATGTGCAACATTCCCAGCATGGAAGCATCTGAGAGCCATTTTTCTCTCTATTCCTATTAATATCAGCCAACTTTGGGTCAGATTCTCTTTTTACAAATTCCTACAAGAAGTTTTTTTGAGTGCAAACACATTTTAACAACAAAGGCAGCAGTTATTTGCTTATGCCACATTTTCTTTTTCCATCCTTTAAGAATTAACATTGCTGCTGCCTTGCATTGCTTTGCTTTTCTTCATGGCCCCTGACAGGTGTGTACTTAGCAGGTAGTTTGCAATTCCTGAAAGCTTTTGCAGCACACCATAAATGACAAATTCCTCTTGCAGAAGCAGTGGGAAGCATTGTTGTGCAGAGAGTGCTGGAGTCTCCTAAAAGTAGACAATGGAGGAACAGAAGAGCAGCTGACACTTCAATAATGAACATGTTACTTTCCTTTTTTGCCTTTTAGTGGTAGCATATACTTGACTGGGACAGTTCAGAAGACAAGAGCAAATGAACAGGGAAGTTCTGATAGGGTTAAAGACCTTGAAAAAGTAGAAGAAATCAGTTCTGCAGAGCACCTGTGAGCTTGTGAAGAGAGACTAATGGGATGACTGATGGGGCAGTGGTAAGCACAGAAGGAAAAGAAGGTCCTGCCTAAACATCCTCAGTTAACAACATCTGAACTTAAGAAAAAACCAGCAGAACCTGGACTCCCCCAGAGCAATATGTGAGCTCTGTCTTAACTGTAGAGTTGTTCTGAAGAGTTAATTCAATGTAGCATGTAGGTGCTGATACTAAAGTCACATATAGGATGAATAATGGCATTGTATATAACTCCATTTGTCTTTCGAGTGCTGTGATACACTAGAACAGGTATTCATCCTTGCTTTGGGGATTTCCTTATCCTCCCCCTATGAACCAGCTGCTGAGTGGATGGAACACATTCCCTCCATGAGCAGCTGTAACTGGTGATTGGAGTTGGGCCCTGTTGACATGCAGCAGCTAGGGACATCTGCTCACCTGTTCTAGTTTGCTAGAGAACTTCTGTCTTCTCTTTTGTAATTTTTCTTCTCACTTTTCAGGCCATGTTTTGGAAAGAAATCTAAGTTTATCCATAATTTCTGTATTTGCTTTGCTTTTCCTACCCTTAAGGTGCTTTAGAACTTCTTTCTTTGTCCACTTATTTCCTTGCTTTAAAGACACTAGATTTAAATTTCTTTATGATCAAAATCTTTTGGTCAGTGTTTTGCAGAATGCCCAGTCCAGGAGAATCCATTTGGCCCACTGTATGCTCTCACTGTACAGATAATAAAAAGAATTGTAAAAGGTTTCTATTTCTGCCTTGCCAGATTTAATTCTGACAGGTAACAATGTTTGCCACCTGCCCACACACATTATATAATAATGTCCTTGAAAACAGCTGTTCATCACCACATCAAGAAACATAATATAAGATCCATTAAAAATAGACTACTTGACATAAGAGACCATTGGTTTGATCCAGAATGGTAACTCTGAAATAGTGGATTTATTCCAGCATTTTACAATGGATACTATTTTTTTTCTTGAATGCTTCTAGCTGTAGAACTGTGACTCAGTGGCAGTGGTACTTCAAAACATGGAAAAATTTAACTCTGTAGTATAGTCACTGAGAGCCATTTTATTTACTACCTAGTCACAGAGGGATGGAAACTGGTCATGTCAGATTTAATCAAGCTTGAATAAGAGTCCAGTAACTCATATAGGGAAAAATTCAAAATATGTTTGCTAACTACAGTAGGGCCTATTAGAGTGATTTCTGCATTGGTTCTCTCATTATATATTCTGGTTTGACTTGGTTTATTTAACTGTGTTCTAAGTCATTTATACCACGATTAATTTATCTAGATGACTTTTTTTGATGTGTTTTTGATTTTCATGGAGTTTAAGTAAGAGTCAGCAGAACCCTTCATCACACTGAGAAAGTTTGTCAACAGGGTTGAAGTTTGTTCTGAGCTTTTTGAGAATATCAGTTTTTGAGGAGATGCTTAGCATTTTAGTATTCTCTTTACCACATATAGCCTCTGTGAACGAATAAGTATATCGGAGAAGCATAAAAACTTTAGAAGAAGAGAAAGATTACCATAATCTTTTGAATATTTTCCTTTTAATACTTCAGTGCTCCTTAGAAGATAGGTTTGGTGGGGTTTTTTGGTTGTGGGTTTGGTTTTTTGAAGTGGTCAAGGTATCTCCAAAAAAAAGAGCTAGGTGCTTTCTCTCCTTATAAGATTGCATATTTAGTTGTCCAAATTTCCCATCACATATTGCAGCACCACAACCCAACAATAATCTATCACACTAGCTCCTGCTGAGAGTTGAGTAGCTTTAGCTCATCACAGAGAACAAATGCCAAACTCTAAGGCCCATCAAATACGAAGACAATAGCTTCTATAGGTACCTAATATAAATCACATGATAGTTTTATATAGCATACTGCTGCTATGTCACTATGCCAACCAGAAATCAGCCTTGTTATTTTCTTTAGCTGAAGATCCATTTTGTAACACAGATTCAGCGAGTGAGGCATAAAAGCCCACGTGCAATTTTTCAGGTTCAGTTTTAAGGTGAACCTGATGCAGAAATGAAAAGTACACCTTGGGAAATACACATCTCTCCTGAGACAAGGAGGGAAGCAGGCTCATGGTCATCTCAGTGCTCCAGGAGACCAGTTTCCCCAGAAAAGTAAGACTGTATCTATCTCTGTTAGATTGCAAATTCTCCTATGCAGCTCTTCATTTTCTGTGAGTGGGTGAATGTCTACCATGATAACCCAGACTAGTCAGGATCTCAGTGCTACCACAGTATCAGCAGTAAATAACAAAAACCAACCAGCACCTCCACTGTTCCAACATTTTCCTACTGATCTGAGTTGCCCTCAGTAGGCAGGGATGTAATGCAGAAGAAAAGCACCTCAGAGCTAGAGCTGAGGAGCGCTTAGCCATCAGGTGCCAGGGGGCATAGCTCAGATTTCCTCCCACAGGAAAGGGATCTGCTGCCACAAGGGCATGTTGTATGACTTCCACCTAGTAAGAAACGTAAATATACACTGCAATATTTAAGGGGACTGTACACCCAGGCCTGTAATGTTCTATAAAGATGTATTACACTGTTGGCTATTCATTTATGAAAATCACACTAACTGTATCCAAGCCTATTGTGCTGCTTACAGCTCATGAGAATTCTGCCAGATATTTGATTTGTTAAGCTATCTGCTCCTTATTAGAAGCATATAGATATTCTTTTCCTTAATATGCACCTTAAAAAATTTAAATATTTTGGACGTATTTTCTCTAAAGAACATCCCCAGTTTTGTTTAAGGACTTGAGAGTTTTGGTTGAGAATCTCTTCCCTTACTTATCTGTCTATTGTCTGAAATAAAAACTTGAATCTGAGAGAAAAAAGGAGTTTTAATTCAGGTTTAACCCAAAATACTCCTATGATTTCAGCATACTTTGTTCAACCAATACCTGTTAAAAAGTCTTAATTTCTATTTTGAAAAAAATGTATAAGAATTCATGCTATTTTATACATATTTTACACTTAAAAAACCAGTATTGTTTTGTTTCCCCTTGCTAATTTGTATTGATTTTGTCATATCCTCTAACAAATTAGTGCTCAGGAACATTTTTTTTCAGTCTTTAACTCCAGTTTAGGAAAACAGTGATGGCTTATCAGTGAAAAACCAGTGCCATCTTGGGACCGAAAGATGAAAGGAGGGGAAGTGTCCAAAACATTAAATACAGTCTGGGGATAATAGGAACCAGGGGCAGGAAAAAGGGAAATGGGGGGAAAAAATCCAGCTGATGAAAACAGTGTGAAACAGAGTACAGAGACACACAAATCCTTGCCCAGAGGCAGCTGGGGCTCCACAGGGCTGCCCTGGTTTGAGGAATGGGGTAGAGGAGAGTTGTCCTCTGCCTGCTGACACAACCTCTGCTTCATGTCAATGACACCTGCCCAGTGCTCCCCCAAATCAGTCCCTCCAGGGGGATCGACTGAGATTGGGAATGTACAGGACCTGCTGTGTCCTCAGCTCCATTCATATACCATTTCTTTCAGAAAGAATTCTTACTATACATTGGAAGAGGATGCTATTAAAGAAACAGAAAAAATGACAAGCAGCTTTGGGATCATGCCCCTAGAAAATCCTGGCCTTTATTAAAGCTATTTATTTGTACTTCTGTTTATCATAGAATAATATATTTGAATAATATTTGATGAAAAGACTCTTTACATAGAAAAATGCTTGCTTAGTGTCAGGCATGACAGCAGAAATTCATTTCCAAAGACTACATTTGCGTAATTTGTCTTGGAACTCCCTCTGGTGGTATAAAGGTTTTGTAAGTAGAAAAAGATTTGGGAGGAACTTGTGGAGCCTCAAACAAAAATGAGTTGGTGGGTTGTGCTTCTTTTTCATGCTTCCTAAAGGTGACTATGAAAGAAGATGGAGAAAATGGAAAATATATAAAACTTATGCAGAGTTTATTTTTCTTTTGCTTTGTTCTGTTGAGAAAGAAGATGTCTCTATTTTCCACGGTGGAACTATTTAGAAGCAGAAGGAGGCCAAAGACGTCAGGGGGGCTGGGTACCACTGCAACTGGGATGGGTTTGTCTGCAAGATCCTTACTGACACTGGTGAACAATTAGCCCTCAGACAGGGTTAAGAACAGAATTATTTCCCTACCATGATTGGGCTGCTTATATAGGCAGCTGCTTACCAGAATGAACAAAAGAATTGCAGTCTCTTTTAATGCAAACTTGTCTACTTTGCACATGTGAACACACGGGTTTTGCCAGCTTCTTGTTGTGCTGTGTGTGTTAGACAACATCGATGTTAGACTAAATGTTGGCCTGTTAAATTTCAGCCTGTAAACTGCTGTTTATTCTGCTGTCTGCACTGGGTGAGTAGAAGATCCTTTTTTTCTCTTTGATTAATTAGCAATTAATTTAATTATGTTTTATTTTTAAGATTTGGGTGTCGTGCCCTTGAATGGGGCCTCATGGGAATAGTCTCTGGAAAAGGAATGTTAACTGTATTTCCAGGCTCTGAAAATTCCAGAACTTCTGAACTTATAGAGAAAAACCTCCATCTGCTCAAATATAACTAGGCAAAATTAGTGTATTCTTCATTTAAGATAAACTTCTTATAACAAAAATATTACTAAAAATATTAGACCTAAAAATAGAGTATTAATTTTCTTTCGAAATGGGAGTGCTTAGTTTGACCAGGTACAAGAAAACTGTGGAAGATTTTGCTATCAAAAGTTTCATTAGAAAAAAGTATCATTTTCTTTGATTAAGAGGAGCAGGAACTGGAAATATACTGGAAGTGGAAACGTAAGAGTGGTGGTCAACATCAGCTTTGAGTTTGGGGCAGCTGGCTCAGGAATAGTCAGACAACTGTGCTGTTGCTGGGAAAGTGTGTAGGGTGATATTTAAACACGATTTATAGAAAACTCCTGGTCCTAAAACAATATCTGTTTGCCAGATATCTTTAACCAGAGCTCCCAGGATGTGTCTGAGCCACCAAAGGACACATGGACTCCGGGTTCCTGGCTGAACAGGTGCTTGACTGTCACACACAGTGTTACTCTCTGGGTCTCTGCAGCTTGCTGTATAGAGGCTATAGGGAGATGTTCATGAAAAGCAGCGCATGTCTTTAATAAGTCAAGACATTGAGAGGATTTGGTGCTGACAGTCTGCCACAAGCTGGAGGCCTGCTTCTGTTTAACCACATTATTTTGGCATGTGGGAAGCTGAATACTGACTTAAACAGAAAAAAATGACACTGTTCTCTCCTGCCTTGACTTATGAGGCTTTAGTGCAATCAAACCAGCAACACCTGTTGTCATCCTTTGTGTTTATCCAAGGCTCACACCCTTCTGTATCCCAGAACTTTTCTCGTCCCTGCTTTCTGCAGAGCAAGGCATCAGGNTTCGCTGCATGCTTTTAGGCAGTGGCCAACAGTTCAAAATGCTGAGTTTAGCACTAGTCAGGGAGGCACAAACAGAGGGGAAGGATGAGGCACAAGTAACTAGAAAATGTAATTCTATTCTATTTATTTCTATAATCTGTTTTTCTATTTTCTATGCTTTCCCTCTAGAAGTCTGCAATATCAGTTGCAAGTTATAGTTATGCTGTGTAGAAAATGGATTCATTTTTATTTTACTCATTTTCATATATATAAAATACTTCCTTATGTAAAAATAGTTCTTTATGGCAACTCTACTGTCTCACGACATGACACTGTTAAATTTCATTATAGCTGGTTAAACATGGGCTGAACAGGAGAATAAGTTCCTCCCCCAGAAAAAAAAAAAGAAATGCTTTAGGGGAGCAAATTTATGTTATCATCTATTGCTGCTCTGGGAGCTGAACTTTATCTTCTATACAACATTAAGTCATCCTTGCTGACCAGCAGCATTGAAAATTGAACCTCTCCCTCTCCTGCTGAATGCTAGTTTAGGTCCCCCAGAATGTTCTGTTTCCCAAAGGAAAAGGGCATATGCTCAGAGAAGAGCTAAGTATTGTGTTTTTATATTGAAGCTCTGCAAGATGCAAGGGGGCCTTACTTAGCACTCAGAACCCTCCCCAGGTGCTCCAGGTTCAACTTCCTCCTCCAAGTGATGTCAATCTGCAATGCCTACAGTGGGATGAGCTCCCAGACATGTCACAGACACTGCAGACAGCACAGCTGTGCAAGGTGAACCCTGCCCAAGGCATGGAATTGAGCTGAGCACCCATGTCAGAGCTGGGCTGTTGCTCAAGCCTCAGCCTGCTCTGTGACCAGCAGCCCTGGGAAAACTCCAGGCACTTGGAGAAACAGTGAATTCTTCTCAGATGTTCACCCTACCATGAAGAATAGGTAAGATGTGGCTTCAGAAGGAATTTAGAGAAGGATTGTGTGATACTCTGTTTACATTTTTATGATTCTAATAGAAAAAAGACAAGCAGTCCAAGATACTTTGAAGTGAAATTTGCTAATAGATCATTCTTCTCATGTTTTCCTCTTTGGAAAACCAAAAATGAGCATGGGGAAGACAATGAAATGAAACATTGGCTAAGAGGAAAGGCATACTTTAAAATACTTTCCAATTTCTTAAGAAATAGAAAGATTTTAAAGAACCCTCTCCACATTGATCCAGATTACAAATGTATTTATTTATTTAAAAACCTGAAACAGATTACATTGTTCAGGAGCAGTTAAAATTTTGGTATTCAAAACTAGATAAAAATGGAATAGAAATCAGACCGTTCTTATAACTTACCATTACTATCAGTCAACATCTCAGAGATGCACTTGATATACAGGTACAGAGCAGGCTTTTCAGAAGCACAACAAAGCTACCACAGTTTTAATAATACTTCCGGGGTAAATAAAAGCCCTGACAGGTGATGAGACAAATGTAACTGCATAGAAGCATGATCAAAGCACTTAGGTGGTCACTATCACAACCTATGTTCAAATCTGTGCCACGAAGACGACTGTTTGACAGAAAATTTTATTTCCCTGGCATTCTTCAGTTTTCAGGGAAGGATCACAACCAATGAGGGCACAATAGTGCTGAAAATATCTTTTCTGAGAATAAAACTGTTTATTTTTTAAACTGTATGAAGTCTTTACACAAGTAATATTGTTGTAAACATGATAACTTAAGAATACAAGAGAGGTGGTGCATATAGTAGCAGCCTAAACAAAGAGAGATTTTGCTGCTTGGCCCATAGAGACTAAATTCTTTCTCCATGGCAAGTGACTGACCACTAGGCAGCTGGTGGGAAACGTCAATTACCTTTTGTTTCAGGCAGAAAAATAAAGTGTGGGACACTGGTTCTTCAAGCAAATTTTTTCTATGCAGTGTGGAAATGGTTATTCCATACCTTTTGGGCTTGCTTTTTCAAAGACCAGCATCTGTGTCTGGTGGAAGTCAAATCATACACCCTCCAATGAAACAGAACAGCCCTGTCATTCCCCAAAGGAATCCTTCCATTTCCATGACAGTTAGACTAGGTGTTGAACTTAGTACTGACTGTCTCAGAGAATATTAATGTCTTATAAGGAGAAATGATTTAAGTGTCAACCCAGTTATATGTTATTATAAAGTATCAGGTGTGCATAATTGCTAAAATCTGCGAGTAAAATTTTTATTTGGAGTTTCTGTGGAAGTATTTAGGAAAAGAAAGTTCCCGTATGCCTATGGCAGAAATTTAAACTGCAGCAGTGGGAAAGGGCCTGGTGCAAGGTTCCTCAGAAGCAACCTGCAAACTTGAGCGTGTGCCACACAAATCCTTATGCACCTCCTGAAACCCACCATGCCCTCCTGTGTAAGTGAAAATACAATTCCTTAACCACATTTCCCTATCTCTCTGTATTCAGAGGAGGTGAAAATATCTAACAAAGATTGTGTTACACTGATTTAGCATCTGCTGCAGGGAAGTGCAGTGAAGACCACTAAGATGAAAAACGTTAAGTGATTGTAAATGTCTTCTCAGTGCTCAATATTTTTGTAGTTTTCCTTAAAGGGCTAAAAGAGGAGATAAGACAGGAGGAAAAAAACCTCCTCATGCAATGTTTGGACATGTGAATTCTAGTGAAACTTTCATTCACCCTCTCTCTCCTCCTTTAGGCAAAATTAACCTATCTTTTTGGTATTTTCCAAAGTTTTATTTCACTTCTCTTTGTTAAGAGAAATATTAATAAATCTTACCAAAAAGTGGAAGTATGTGAGAGGCAGTTTAAAATTGCCTAACCACTGCATGTTATTTGTAATTTCTAAAGCAAGAAGTCAGAATATTCCCCGTGTTTCAGAGACCTTTTCAAACCTTTACAAGGTAACTGGTTCTGAGGATACCTTCTGATTCTGTTTTCTAGTACCAAAACACTAAATATCTGTATGTGCAACAGCCCATAAACACGTGACAAATAATAATCACCACTTCTGATATAAACAAAAGCTGCATTTTTTTCAAATTACAGTGACCAAGTACACTGTTAAGCTATTTTCTGCAGTAAGTTGCTCCAAACCCTCATCTGTATATTTTATTCACTAGGGGGGACTTGCTCTTTTTTCCTTAAATCCAGACTGATATCTCTCTTACCTATTATCATGGATTTTGACTACATTATCTTAGCCCCTGTAAAATGAAATGAGCTCAATACCTTGGTTTATTCCTTATCCTCTGTAGTTGTGCCTTTTCAATATTGTTAAGTCTGCAAGACTTTGGGTAAGCAAGTCCTGTAGGTAGGAAGGAGGCTGAGGAATCATTAAGCACGACACTCAGTAACACACTTTTATTGAGCTTTACAAATCACTGGTGATTGAGACAGCCATATGGTTTGAGGTCAAAAAGCAACGCCTTTAAAAAGGGAAAAGGGACCTGTGGCAGCTCCAAACCTAGGTCAGAAAGCACATTAGAGAGAAAGAATTAAAAAAACCCCAACAACAAACAAACAAATAAAATAACTAACTAACTAACTAACAAAAAAAAAAGGGCAAGGAAAGCGGTGCTAAGGAAATGAGTACAGGACAGCTGAGAAAGGTCCACCTGGCCCCAGTTCGTGCCTTGGGTAGTGAGACAACCTGAAGCCCTGTGGGCCATCACAAGGAGGCTGGAGAGAAAGCACTCTCTGTGCTGGAAACACCCAGGAAAAGCAGATAACTATGAGAGGGGACACAGGACAGGACAGAGGGTTGGGCTGGCTTTATGAGGTGGATGTGCGACCTAACAGTTTGCGAAAGCTCCTCCAGAAACTGTCATCCAGAAAGGCATACAGGAAAGGGTTGAAGCAGCTATTGGCATAGCTTAGGCTGGTGATGAAGTAGGAAATCCCAATGATGAGTGGAGTTTGTGGGATGTCCATGATGAGGACCACCACTGTGCTAAGGTGAAAGGGTGTCCAGCAGAACAGGCACACAGCCAGGATAACAACCACCATCACCGTCACCTTTTTTTTGGCTTTGTCCAGAGCTTTTGCACTGCAGTGGAGCTGCACATGTCTCAGCCTGCACAGCATGGTGATGTAGAGGGTGCAGATGGTGGACACTGGGATGAGAAAGCTTAAAATAAGGGTGTAGATCCGACTGCCTTTCCACCAGACACTCTCAGGGTAGGGGAACACAAAGATGCACTGGGAGCACTCCTGCTCCTTGTGTTATCTTAGCAAAGACAGCAAGGGGCAGGACGATGACAGTGACGAGGGACCAGACACACAGGCTCACAATCTTGGCTGCACGGTGGGTGCGGTAGAACATCTTCCTGGACATGGTGATGGCCACCACAATGAGGTAGGGGTCAGTGCTCATGACAGTGAGGAAGTAGATGCTGGAGAAAGTGTTGTATTGGTCCAAGGAGATGATGAGCTTTCACATGAGCCCCTGCAGGAGCAGGTAGTCAACAATGTTGACAGGCAGCACCAATGTAAAGAGCTCATCAGCAATGGCCAGGTTGAGGATGAAGATGTTGGTTACTGTTTTCATCTTTGGTGTCTTGAGGATTACATAGATGACAGAAGTATTGCCTGTCAGTCCCACAGCACAGATGACTGGGTAGATGATGGGCACTGTGATGTAGCACCTGGGTCTAAGTGAAGTGGACATATTCAGACCCCCATGTTCTCTCCCAGGGCAATCTGCTCATAAGGAATTGATTTCAGGGAGGGAGGAATTGTCCATGGCTACAGGAGAGGATGGCTAGGCTCAGTGGTGATGAGGATGATCTGGAAGTGGGGAAAAATAGGTGACACCTCTGCTCTTCTTAAGGCTGTCTCCTCTGGCACATCCAACCACCAAAACCTCAATAAGCTGCCCACTGCCACCCTGATGGGAGCAGAGGACTCACCAAGGGTTCAGCCAGTAACAAAGTGTCCCAGCGGCTGCCTCTTCCCTCCTCCCACACAGGTGAGCGCCTTGCAGGGTCAGTGCTCAGCCTCGGGCTCCCCCGAAGTGACCAACCACCCCAGGGTGACAGCGCTCGCCTGGGAGCCCAGAGGTCTGACCCCGTCACCTTCCTCGCCGACACTCGGCGGCGCCTCTGGGTCGGGGGTGCTCTGACCGCGGGGGTCCGGCCCTCGGGTGTCCTCGATATGCTTCCCAAAAAGCAAAACGCACCCCACTTCCCGACCGGACAGAGCGCCTTGAAAGGGGAGCAAGGACGCACAGATCTCTTCCCTCCCGGCTGCGGCGCTGCGGCTCCCAGAGCGGCGGGATGCGGTGCTGGATCCGTGCAGGAGGGATGTGCCGGTACCGCTCCTTTGCTCGATCCTGAGAGTTACAGCGGTGTCCGTCTCCGTCTGGGCGGCAAGAGACAGGTAACGCGATCAACAGAGAGGATGGTTTAAAAGTCGGAAGCTGGAAAGAGGTCCGTGCGATTGCCTGAAGTCACATCTCTTGCCGAGGTCTGGCGGTGCAGCAACGGGGAGAAAAATCCCAGCTGCAGGTGGCACCTACTGGTCGTGCTGGGTCTGAGAGCTCAGTATTCGGCGCCTGCCTGGCCCCGGGATGGTCCCGGAGCGCAGCGTGGGCAGCGTGATGCTCTACATCAGGCTCTGAGCAACAGGATTGAGTAGAAGATTCCCCTGTTTATTGCGGGGGGGTTGGCCTAAATGGCCCTCAAAGCTCCCTTCCGACCCAAACTAATCTGTGATTCTGGGATCTTGCCAGGAAAAGGCATTTTTCGCGGGATACAGGTATCAGACAGAGGCAGGATGGATGCACTATGTCTCTGCCTGTCACTTTGACTGCTTTATGTGCTAGCAATAAACTGGAATAAAACCCTGGGAAGGCAATTTTTTTTTAAAGAGGGTAATTCAGAGCTCCTGATTATTGTGGTGTGGGTTTTTTGTTTGTTTTTTTTTTTTTTTTTTTTTGTTGTTTCTTTGGGGTTTTTTTAAGTACATGGTATAAAATCTATCTAACTTTAGTTTCATTTTTGTTGCCTTTTCAATGAAAGAATTCTGTGGGCTTGTAATACATTTGACAAAACTTTTCCATCTCTAAAATCAGAAGTGTAAACTACTTTTTCTTTTTTTTTTTTTTTTTAATGCCACAAGCAATACTGACCATATGCATTACCAATAATTACTGATAAATTATTAATAATGTAACACATGCATCTTTTGGCAAACTGGCGTAACTGTTTATTATCTGTAAGCTAATACCATGGAGAGAGATAAACACAGGCTGGCTCTAATTCTCCCATATTCTGATGCATAATTACCTAAATCAGCAGGATATCACAAATCTTAAAATCCAAACAGATAAATTATTAAGTAAATACATGAAAAAGGATCAGCAAAGTACCTTTGCTTTGTTGTGACTATGATTTTTTGTAGCATTCTCTTTTATTTTATTTCATGTTGCTAGCTATACTGTATAGCAAATGATACTTCACCATACAGAGTATACTCTCTGCTCTGTGATTCTTGACTTCCTTTACAGAAATATCTGAGAAGCAAAGGTGTTCACACACTTGTGTGCTCCCATGAGAATGACATAAATACTATGGTGCAGGCTCATCATGAAGTTTTGCTTCCCTTTTTTGCCTAAAGTTTCACAAGCCAAGTAACAAAAATGTCACCTTTGCTTTGGGGTTTATTAGAAGGTAGAATTTGAATCAGGTTTTGTGACCTAAAGTCTTAGGCACAGCTGTCTTAAAGTGATTATAGCTTTGGAAACTCAACATGCTTATTCCTAATCCTGCATGCACTAGTATGACAAAGGTGCCCCATCATGCTGAGTTCCTAGAAGTTTCTTGAGGAGTTCTTCCATACTGGTGCTTTGTAGGCACTTTCTTGCTTCCATGTAAGTGCTGGAGGTGACCTCACCTAAATGTGTGCAAACATTTTAGCATAATTTTTGTGCCGTGGCATTTATACCCAACCCCTTTCTTTCAGTTTATCATTGGCTGAACTGGGAGCCTTCTTCTCCCCAGGGAAACATCCCCTAACTTTAACAATAACTTTATTCCATGGAGTGAATGTCTTGGGTTTTTTGACCGTGCAGGGTTAAAAATGCAATTCTAATAGAAATCTGACTAGGAGGAATCTGTGTTTTTCTTCTCTCCTGGTAGCTGAAGAAGTAGATTTTTGGCCTAATAAGTCTCTGATACTTTTATGTGAATTTTTGTCATTACTGAGGGAATTGTAGCTGTCTGTACAGCACACCTATAAACAACTTGCCTCTACTATCAGGTGTTCATTGCTAAAATTGCTGTAGTGTTTGAAGGTACCAAAAGATACCAGGTCTCACACACAGCCCTCCAAGTAATTATTTTCCACTTTTGTAATATCAGTTTCCCAGAAAGGCAGTCAAAGGTCTTTGCAAGTTTTTAGCTGAGTATTAAAAACTTAGAAATTCTAATTCTATGTGGATATGTCTGAGCCACAGCATGTATCTCAACGTCTCAGCAGGTGCACAGACCATCTTCCTTTCATCTGAAAGGAAAGAGAAATTTTAAGTGTTAGGAATAAGCTGATAACTTCTACAAGCTGAAACTGTCAGGATTGGAATGTTTAGGCTGACAGCCACAGCAGCTTCCCTAGGAGCCATTAAAAACTGTAGGCCAAATCCAGCTCTTGGCCAACGAAGCAAGACCCCATTACCTCTGGAGGAACTGTGCCTGCTGACAAACAGCTGTACCAGATGGCCATTAGGCATGTTCACAGCATATGAGAAGATACTGATTTGTAATCATTATCTGTGCATACAGAATATCTCTGTGTTTCCCTCTGAATGCTTTAAGCAGTTTATGCTGTCCAAGTTAGAAGTCATATGTCATTTTGTTTGAGCAATGTAAATCATAATTGGTTCTTTGTTATATTTCAGTATCATCTGGTGACCTAGATGAGCAACAAAGGAGAAAATAACTTCATGAATTGCCACTAAGAGCTGAGATTTCATCATAATGAGCCTACAAGTCTTGAACCTTCTCTATTCAATTGATCCATGTCTGAATTGAAAAATGTATTTTTCCTGTGGGCCAAACCCATTTGAGAGAGATTCCTTTCACTGGTGAATTGGGTCGGTTTTGAAGAACTTCCATCATCTCAAGTGGGGGATAAAAGCTACGTAATTCTCTTTGCAGGAGTGCCTCATGAATCAGTACAGAAAATAGCTCAGCAGTGGAGGTAGGGTGCAGCTTCTGCAACTCACTCGTCCTACCTTTGACACTAACTTATGTGCCAACAAAATGTGCAGATGTGGAGGAGTTAAAAAATATTGAATGGAGAGGTTCCTCCTGTGACTCCTGCCCTTGAGGGAGCAAAGATGTTGGATTAATAGATCTGTTTACTAGGTAGAAAGGAATAAACTTGCCAGGTGACATAAAGATCAGACTTCTTTATACCAATCATCACAAATTCTTTTAATCTTTTCAATCTTTCATGAATTTTTCCAAAAAACAGCCAGTGATGGTAGAATCACAGCCTCTCCAGATAATTAGCTCCATAAAATCTATTCTTCAAACTCTGACCTTTTGTTATGATTGTAAACACTTTGGTTCTTTTCCTGCCCCAAATGGAAGCTGAGAACAGAACATTTTCTGTCCCCTGTGATGATCTTTTCCATGTGTGAACACTGTAATGTCTTTTTTCTTGAGTTGACAAACACAGTTCTTACTACTTTTCCTTTTTCCTTGTCTGTTCAAGATCAGAGGAGCAGTTATTTCCATTTGGTCCATGGTTAGGGTTTTTTGGGTTTTTTTTGTGGTGTCTTCTATTAGGTTTTTTGGTACTTATTATATGTCCTTTGTTTTTGATAGTATCAAAGTAAAGTTTCACATCAGTAAACCAGGCCTGTGGCAAAGCTTCAGATTGTTTTGATTTAGCCAGGGTTGGCAGGCTTCTGTGAGCTCAGTATGTGGATAAATAAAGAGTCCTGTGAGGCAGGACTGGAGCATTGGGAAGCTGCTATGGGAGGATATGTGCATGGTGTCTTTCACAGTGCATTACTCAGCAAGGAATCAACCTGTGTCTATCACATCTTACTGGTCTCAATTCAATATCACCCCAGAAAGATGAGCTCATGTCCCACAGAGCAAACTAATCTCTCTGCCCTGTGCTCCCCACAGCTGCAGCCTGTGGGAGCAGCTGGGTTCTGGCACTGCATCAGTGTGAGTAGATGTTAGACCTCAGTGTGCTGGAAGGGCAGCTGAACCAGGAAGGCCTTAGAAACCAATTCTAAGCTTTTTGAAAAGATGATTAGTACCAGTAAACTTTTTTAAAACAAAAGAAAACTGAACAGCTTGTTCTAAACCTAAGTGTGTGTGTATATATATATATATACATATATGTATATACATATGTGTAGTCAATTAGTACAATATGAGTAAAGTATAAGGGTAATTGAAGAGAAGCAAAAGCAGTAGCTGAATAATAATAAATAAAAAATCCAATAACAAACCCTATGCGAGTGTTATGTTGTCTTCAGGGTTTGGGGTTTTTGGTAATCAAAAATTCACTGAATTTCAATGTCTTCCTCATATTTCTTGGTCTTTGTTTTCTGTTTGTGTAAGAAAATGCCTCATCAGTCTGATAGGCTTTGCAATGCTTTTAAATTCATTAATTTCAATAGGTTCTTACAAACTTATATATGGTCTTATGCTAGACCCTGTGCTTGCTGTATTGGGAATTAGACCCAGAAATCCCTAACTGATTTTGCTATTTTAACATCAGAATTGGAAGGACATTTAAGTTCTTAGGGAAAAAGGATCCACTTGCATGACCAAAAATTAACAACAGAACAGAAGTAACTGCAATACAAAATGCAGCTGTCTAAACTTGATCAAAACTTCTGAAAGACTTGAGTGCTTTTCAGCCTAGAAACGTTGAAATAGAAATACCTGGTTTTTATCTTCCCTACTGAAGCGGCTAACTTATGTAATTATTTTTCTCCAAGATGGATCTTTAATAAAAACCCAACAAAACTGTAACATATTTAAGATCCTCTGTACAAGCTCCAAAAAACTGGTTCAAATATTAACTTTGCCATGGTGAGACATCATAGTTAATCCTAACTCTTACTGTTTTCAACACACAGTGAAGGCTTCCTGGACAAGCTCTCTGACATTTAAAGAACATTGTTGGGCACTGTGAGGTTTTTTCTTACATACCTAATCTATCATGATGCATCACTCCTCCTCCTACCTGTCAGAAACACAATCAAATGACTTTGTTTTTTCCTTCTGTCAGATTTGTCATTGCATGCAAGCTTGCACTCTTAAACTGTTTCTCATCTGCTGCTTGTTTCCTTAGCTCACTATTAAAGCCCTCAAGATTATAGGACTGAATTAGTATGTAACTGCCACTTAAACTTGGTAATTCTTCTAAGGAAAATTTTATGACTGAAATGTGGAAGCTACATGGTAAAATTACACCGAAAAGGTGATAAACATGTTAAAGATTCATCAGTAATTGCTGAAGTGCGGTTCAATAATTTATAGCATGCCAGATCTTCTTTCTCAACATGCTGTTTAAATTTCCATAGCATGCACTTTGATTTGTCTGTTATTATTCATAGCTGGTGTCTTCAGTCTAGACTTTCACATACATTTGCTTGATTTTTATATTGGCTTTTATTCAAAACATGTCTATATTAACTGAATGTACAATAAGGCACAAGAACCAACAAAGTCAGTATATTGTATTAATGAAATCAGTTTGGTCTGTTTTGGATTCATCTTTTTCAAAGCAATCTGTAAAAGTGAGGGTAAAAGGTAATAAAATTTCCAGCTGTTAATCTTGGAATGATGATCAAACATAGAAGATGGGACATCCTTTGATATATGGGTGTTACACATAAAAGTCATGGAGCTGGGCAGAGTAGCAAATACTGATTATTGGATATAATGATGAAACTACATGGTGTGGCTTTTTTTCTTTACAGTATTTATCAGGCCAAAATTATCAGTCTCAAAGAGTCAGGTTTTCCTTCATACTTTTTCCACCCCACTGCTCTCCCACTGCTCTCCTTTTAGTTAAGTGTTCAAATAAAATACTTCTAAGCTTTTTTTAGTCTGTGAACCACCAACATCTGGCACTTTTTGAGTTGTTTTGTTCCCTTTCCAGAGGCAAAGACAATCATCTGTGCTGGGGCAAAGCCAAATCTGGTCTTGGGCCTGCTGCTTAGCTTTCATCTCCCTTAGCCATGATGTGTTTATCACCACATTCAGACTAGTAAAATCTTCCCCAGAATAAGGAACATTGTCAGAAAGCCCATGCCATTCAAATCATCACAAAGCATGAAGAACAAGCTTGTGTACTTCTAAGATAATGCTCTGACAATACAATGTAGGAACAGAAGACAAAAAGCTTTTTTAGCCTTTTCTCAAGAAAATCAACCTCATGATTTACTAAAATATGG